>JACEHZ010000687.1:600000-847543 GCA_017893485.1 Hemerocallis citrina | reverse complement strand
AATCCGTTTGCCCTTGCATCATATTGTTGCAAAATTAAAATATTTCAGGCATTCAATTTTATTATGTATCAATGCTCGGAAAATATATTTCAAATGACTCGATTTCACATTCTTGGACTTTTTTTGGCATTTAGAACAGATGAATGGCTAAGATCATCTGTAGCACCCCGAATTCCGTATATCAGGAACTTGAGACACAACCAGGATCTTTTCTTCAAATGAGTACACAACACAGAAATATCATAGAAAATTAAAAACTTTTATGCACGGATTTTACAATAAATTACAACATGAATTCAATAATGAATTACATCAATAATCTCTTGAATGTTCTACGCAGCTCGAGTCCTCAACCCCTCGATCAGCAATCCTGCAAATGACAACTATGGGCATGTCAGTTAAATATAACTGACGCAATGCGGATAAAATTCATGATCTTCAATCTTAGCAAACATTATTTAATACAAAAAAGAAAAACGTGAAGTCAACCATAAGTGTCAGTGTATGCTATGCCCAAGAGTCTAATGCACAACTCGGAATGCACACCATGCTCCTATCCTAATGCAATTCATTTGGAAACGTATGCATCCCATACTATATACTTTCTCAAATAGAATTTCAATGGAAACGTATGCATCCCATATTACATACTTTTCAAAGAGTTCGTAGTCTATAAATCACAGAGTTCGATCCCTCGCTATGCATCAAACTCTTGTACTCTTTCCTGCTCCTCACATGAATGTAGTGACTGGTAGAGTTGCAGTGCTGCGGTATATTCTGCCACTGTAGACGTTTGGTGGTCTTTTTCCACTCCGTTAGGATTAGTGGTTCTTCTCCATCCTGTCTGTCTCGGCAGACGTCTGGTGGTCTTTCTCCACTTCGTCAGGATCAGTGGCCTTTTTCCACCTCGCCAGGATCAGTGGTCGTTTTCCACTTTCGTCTGTCGACGATCATTCGGCTCTATCAAAATTAGTGGTCTTTCTCCACTCCTACCTTTACAAAGTTACCATTAATATATGGTGAATCAGCAGGGCTTATACCTGCTCTGCCAAGTTCCGACAGCTAAGAACATAGACGAAAGCTTTAGGGTCTATCCCTTAAATCCCGACAGGACTTGCAACCTATGTTCGCGTCCCGCTCTCATAACTAATTTTCAAAATTTACAGTTGAGCATTGCCGCACGTGTCCCAGACAAAATTAGGCCGTATACGTCCCAGACGAGATCACGCTGCACGTGTCCCAGACGAGACCACGCCGCACGTGTCCCTTTTGGCAAGATGAGTACACGCCTGAAACTAGTGTCTGTCCTCACATTCACGAGACATACAACCTAGAGCTAACATATCCTATACTCAACACAATTAAGATTTTTGGGTTGCCTCCGCAAACCCAACTCTGGCCCAACTTGGTCCACATTCGGCTTATATAGCCATGTGCCTACACCCAGGTACATTACCATGGTAAATTTGTAGGCCACAACACTTGGCGACTTCAATTAGGTTGAGTTCGTGGACTTACTAAGTCCTCACACTTCCATACTTCCATCAAGCTACACATCCGTCATTTAACAAGCATTAATGGTTAAGCTACTAACAAGGATTAATCTACTACTCTCCACCATCATAACATGGCCAACTATTCAAATTTCTAACTTGATCAATTGCTGCACATTCGAGCATACTCTAACAAGATCAACTTTCCCCTTGATTAATAAAACATGAACTTTAATATAACTCCACTTCCATCAAGCTAGTGATAATTACTACGAAACTACTAACAAGGATTATTAAGAGCTTACTAACTTGAACTACATTACTAACATGAACAATTAATTTACCGATTAGCTTACTAACAACTTACTAAGATTAATTTATTACTCTTCAAGCTACTAACTCAACTTCAAGCTTCATTCGTGATCAACTTATAATTCTTCCAATTACTAGCATGAGTCAAGTCTACATTTGAGTTTATTAACATAATCAATGTTTACACTCCAACTTTCTAACTTACTAACATAATCAATTTTTTTACTCATTAACATAACATTTCTAACATTTTTAATTTACTAACTTACTCACATAATCACTAATGTGAATAATGTGAATATAACATGAATATTAACATGATCGTTTACTACACAATCTACTACAAAAATTACCATAAGGAACCTAGCCTCACATTAAGGCTTACTAACAATATTCTAATTTCTAACATGATCAAGTCTAAATTTAAACTTACTAATATGAACTAGCTTACTACATGAATAATTAGATAACAATTAGTTTACTAACATGATCTCTACTTACTAACATAACTAAAGCTTACTAATATGAGTAAGAGCTTACTAACATAAAGCTAAACTTACTAACATGAACAATCTACTGCACAACATCATCATAAAAATCACAACTTTACATTCTACAATCAACAATCAAGCTACTACTCCAAAGACACTCCAAAGACATAATTTTTTTTCTTTTCATAATCAAGCATAAAAATTCAATCTTTACCCTTCTACTGCCATTCTTATGCATAAAAATGTAATCTTTATAATTAAAAGACGAAGAACACCCACCTTGCTTAAATGAAAACCTTGCTCATTCTTCTTAATCCTCTTTTTTTTTTAATCTCAAGCTCCACTAGTTTTAGGAAATTGATAAGAAATTAATTAGAATAGGAAAATAGAATGAAAAAATTGAATTAGGAGTGAACTAAGGCTTCACCTTCTCCTCCTTAAGCCTTGGCCGAAATCCAAATCAATGAGTAGGAGTGAGTAGAGGTGCTTGTTTGGAGATTAAACTTGAAGCAGAATGAAATTTGGAGTAGAATAGATTAGGGTTTTTGGTTCTTGCTTGATTTTTTTTGTTATTGAATGAATGAATGAAGAACTTCTCATCTTCACTCTTTTATCCAAATGAGTGAGAAATGAGTGGCTAGGAATGGGAGATGTGGCCGGCTAAGGGACTAAGATAAATGAGGGTGAGGTGGAGTGATGCGGACATCAATTCTGTTTAGTTTATTTTGAGATTTAGTCCTATGTAGTAGTTTTACAATTTGCACTTTTTTCTTTTATGCATTAGAATATTTTTGAGATTTTAGAATATTTTGAGATTTGTATCAAGATTTGTTTTGAGCCTATATTTAGGCCTTGAGAATAATAAGAAAATATGATATTCTTGATTAACAAAATTATTGTGTTGAGTTATTGCTCTTCATCCCTCTTTTTGTGTGAGACAACTGAGAGAATTATTAGGATTTGTGAGAAGTTCTAAGAAAATTTTAGGATTTAACTCTAAAACTACCCAAAATTCTCAAATTAAAATCCCAAACCCAAATCCCAACTCCAAACCTTAGCCCCTCTTCTTCTCCACCATCTTCTTCTTTCTCTTGAATCCTGAAACCCAACCAATCCCAAGCACCACACCTGACGCCACCCTCCATCACCCTCTGTAACACCACCTTCAACCCCCCTCCTCGTCGCACCCGACTCCGACCTCCCGCCTGCCGCAACACCCCCTCCTTCCGCGAACCCGAAGTCGACTGCTACCTCCAACACTGTCGAAACCCTTGACAGCCTTCGTCGATCCCCCATCAACCCGACCTCCTCCTTCACCATCACCGACCACTACTTCCCCATCATCCCGACCGTCGACACCCCCTTTCCTCTCCCTCTTCAACCACCACAACAACTGTCGTCGACTGCGCCCCCCCCCACTTGCCGACAGCCACCCCATCGACTTTGCCACCCTCGCTGCCATCAACCGCTGCTGCCAACACCATCGATTGCCAAGTCTCGCAATCTTGCTACTCCCCCACTGCAGCTACACAATCTGCAACCTCGGTAAATTCTTTCTATTTCTCATTTTTTTGTGATACCATCTATCATCTCTATAGTATTATTTGATTTATATGTCGCCCACAAATATTGAGTGTGTTCTACTAGCCTATTAGTGTACAAATCTTTATTGAATATCTTACATGCTAAGAATGACTAAGTATTATTGTTGATTGATAAAATTGAACTTTTAATTGGGCTTGTTAAACTATTTTACATCTTGAAAATCCATCAAGCCAATTAATAGTTATAATTTCTAACTTAATCTGCATTACGTGTTGGTAAATTTAATCCTTTGAAATTCTTTGAAATTCTCTATTTAGGAGTAAGTTTACATCATTTTGGTATCAGAGCGAAGATTCTTAAAATCATAGTTCTTGCATTATTTAGGCATTAAATTTTTGCATTCATTTAGAATCGTTTAGAGTCTTTTTTATTTTATTTTTTCTTCCGTTCTTTTAGATCACTTCAGATTAAAAAAAAACTTAAGGTGCATTTAGGACACATTTTTCCAAATTTCAGCAAACACACGATCCTAATTTTCCATCATTGGTGAATGCGTCTTCACAATACCATCATAGATCCTGAAGAGCCTTTCTTGTCCCTCCCAAACCACCCAATTAGGAACCATAGGTTTTCGCGAACCCCTTCCCAAACTGAGATGGACAACTCTGATATTTTTGCTATCCTAGCTGCCATTCAAGCAACTCTTGTCAATATCAATCAGAGGCTTGAGAAAGTGGAATTAAATCAAAATGTTGCCCCTGAGCTTCATGCTAATCGTCAGATCCCTCAAAGGAATGATCATGATGGCCGACGTCAAGATCGTGACCCTAACGAACAATACAAGAAGAACGTAAAGGCTGACGTTCTCCATTTTGATGGCCACTTGGAACCCCAAGCTTATCTTGATTGGATCTGTACCATAGACCACTACTTCGTGTGGTTTGACACGAACGAAGCCCTGAAGGTCAAAATTTTCACAATAAAATTTACTGGAAAAGCACGACAACACTGGACCAATCTTAACATGCCTGTAGAGGCCGAGGCCTGGCACCCATAACCACTTGGAAAGCCATGAAAGAGAAGTTCACTGAGAGATATGTGTCGTTATCGTTCCAAACCTAATTGTTAGATTTGTGGAACCAACTCTATCAAGAAAGCAAATCTACCCAAGAGTATGTTGATAAGTTTGATGACTCTCTTATTCGGTGCAATGTATTAGGTAAAGAGAGCGAAGAAAAAACTCTCTAGGTTCAGAGCTGGACTACGAGTCGATCTTAGGAACGAGCTAATCCATAGAAATTTGGATTTATTGGTAGCAGTTTATGCTCTTGTCTTCGATATGGATTCCTTTAAAGCAAAGTTCTCATTACAACTCCAGCGATTCGATGGATCATTCTTCTAGAATGACCTCTCCTGATACTTCTGGACCTGAGCACTCATCTCCTCAGTACCCTAATAAGTCTTACCCAAGTAAGCCTACTTCACATCCTTATTCCCTTAGAAATGACAACACGGGTAAGAACACTGAACGAGACTATTCTAAGATTGATCCTCTCACTAAGTACTATAAATGCAAGAGATACGGTCATGTTGCTGGCAACTGTCCCAGCTCAAGTAGGATTAATATAGTAGAGGGTATCGCTGATGAGCCCAACAAAGAGTTTACCTATGAACCTCATGTAAGTGATAACTTTGAAGAAGAAGAGGATAACCAGTCTCTTAATTGTATTCAGTCTATCCAGTTACCTCCATTAAATGTACCCGAGTCACCCATCCTTTCCCAAGTCACTTGGCAGCACATAAATTTTACCCGTGTTAGAACATCACAGAGTCACAGAGTCTGCATCCACATTTGCATTCCGCATTACGCATTCATGATTTGCGTAGAGAAGTTTCCAAGGAAGTTAATGAGAATAATTTTGACTAAAAGTTAATAGCAGATACTAGAAGGAAATTTAAAACTTTTGATGTTGGTGACGAAGTGATGGTTTGGATTCGTTCGGAACGGTTTTCAGCTGGATCCGTTAAGAAATTGAACACATGTGCTGCAGGCCCATGTAAGATTCTACATAAAATCAATGATAATACCTATAACGTTGACCTTCCTGAAGATTTTAGCATAAGTAGGACTTTTAATATTGAGGATTTAGTACTTTATGAAGGCTCAAAATTTAATCCTTGTTGCTGCTGATTTTGATGTGGGAGCAAACAAATGAATTTGTGGATTCTTCAAGGAAACAAATAAGCAAACCTGTTGACTTTCACCGGCGTTTGACTGGTTTCTCGCTGCTGTCGTGAACCTGCAAAAAGTTCGGTACACCGGGATGGATCCCGGAGACGAATCCTCTGACGTTCTTGTCAGTAATCAGGAAGATTATGAAAGAGCTTTATGTGGAAAAAGATTGATTACCTTGTTATGGTGGAGGGAGAGGGGTATTTATAGTCACCTTTAGAGACAGTTTAGAGATAATGATTTATCCCTATGTTCCGGTATTTTTGGATAAGATGTAGAGTTTAAATCGTTTCATAGAGATAACCATGAATTTGAATTACTCTTTAAATATCTGAATTGGTTTGTAATGGATTGCTACCCATACCCACTAGGACAGATCCGTTCATGAGTTATTGGGCTTTGAAGAAAGATCCAGTTCCCATTTTAGACCCGTTTGTAGGTGAGATTACCGTTTTACCCCTGAGAGCTTTAAGATTCGTGCCCGATTTGAATGATCCCGATTTGGTTCTATTTCTAGCCATATCACAAGCCCCCCACTCCTAGAGACTGAGTTTTACAGTCTTTGAGGAGTAGTTTTGTCCGTTTTCAATGGCTAATAGAATTTATCGGAGTTCTCGGGGGAGTTGGGATCTTGCTCGAGGTGCAACGGTGTTATTCTGAGCTTGTAAAATGCCCAAAATTATTCTCAGAAATTTCTGGATTTTTTGTGATTTTTTTCAGATTTTTCTGAATTTTTTATTCAATTTCTGAATCTAAATAATTAATTATCGAAAATTTTAATTAATTATTCTAATTTAATAATTATTATTTTCAGAATTTTAATTTTTTTCCGAATTAATAATTATTTTTTGAATTTTTTAACTAATTTTTTTGATTTTTAATTTATTTTTCGGATTTTTTAAGTAATTAATTCAAATAAATAAATAAATAAATAAATAAAATTTTACCTGGATTAATCACGGCCGTTTGATCACGATCATGCACGAATCTCAAAGCGGGGCGTTTTTCTTTTCGTTTGCGCTCCGGTGCCACGAATGCTCGGCGACGCTACCCACCCTCACGCTCCCGTCGCCACTGGAGCTTGGCGAAGGTGGAGGCGAGGTCGTCGTCGGAGGGGTTTGATGAGTTGGCAGTTCGACGAAGCTCCAAGCTGTGCCGAGAGAGCTTCGACGAAGGTGGAGCACAGCGAGAGTGATGGAGCTCGGCACTAGGGCTCGACCTTGGCGACGACGGTGCTAAAGGTCGAGAGGGGAGCTCGGAGTTGAGAAGAGCTCGACGGAGTTGTTTGTGGAGGAGTTGGGTTCAGCATTGGAGCTCGACGGCATGGTGAGCTCGTGAAGGTGCGGGTTGGAGCTCGGTGATGCTACGATGGGGCTGGACGACGGAGGTGAAGGTGGGAGAGCTTGATGGGCTCGTCGAGGGTGGAGCTCATCGAGGAAGAGGAGAGCTCGCGGTTGGCTTTGATGGAGGTCGGAGCTCGGCAGTGGAGATGTTGGGTTCGACGAAGCTCGAGGAGTGGAGCTCGTGAAGGGGAGCTCGATGACGGAGGGGTTCGGCGACGTGGAGCTCGACAATGGCGGTCTGGAAGAAGCATCGACGTCGGAGGGTCGAGGTCGAGCTTCGGAGTCGAGGAGGTTGGCGAAGGAGCTGTTGTAGGGTTTTTTGGCGGGAAAAACTGAAGGAGAAGAAGAGTAGGGGTAGCGGGTTTGGGCCTCTAACGGGTCCGAACCCGACCAACCCTTTAGTAAAACCTCCTTTTTTTGTTATGCGAATCTGAGCCGTTGATCGTGATCGAGCGCGAGTTTTGAGACGAAAATTTTCTCCAATTTGAGCTCCGTTGACGAGTGCTCGGATTGTGTTTCCGAACCCAGGAGAGGCTTCGGCGGCTTGACACGTGGTAGTCAATGGTTGACATTGACTCGGTCAACATTGACTGTTGACTTTCTTTTTTTGCTTTAATCACAATCGTTGATCTTGATTTGAGCACGGATCTAGAGGCAGAGTTTTCCTCTCATTTCAGGGTCGGTGGCAAGAACGCTCGGCACTTGTTGCCGAAGTCCAGGAGGGCGATACGGGGCGCGTTGACCGTTGACCAGTCAACGCCATTTCTCGTATTTGGATGTCGGTGGCAAGAGCGCTCGCCACTTGTTGTCGAAGTCCAGGAAGGCGACACATGGCGTGTTGACCGTTGACCACTCAACACCATTTCTTGCATTTGGACGTCGGTGGCAAGAACGCTCGGCGAGAGCTGCCGAGGGCCAGGGAGGCTTCAGCGCAGTTATATTGTAACCGACGTTACCGGTGCTACGGAGGTCGGATTGGGACGTGTGACCCCTCGTTTCGAAGCTGACTCGAAGATCTATAATTTCTCTTTAGAAGTCAGTTGAAGAATTATCCTTCTTCGTGGTCAAAATAGTCCTGCAACATCTTTGTCTTTATGAAGTTAAGAAGAGCTTTGTATAACTGTTGAGAAGATCCATTCTTGGAGGTGGGTCTAAGGAGCGTCTCTAGACGAGTTAGGCTCCGAACTCTTTTAGAAGAAGGCCGCTCACGAGATGAGCAGGACGAAGAGCATCACCATGCTCTAGGAAAGAGCCGTTTGGGAGACAAGTTTGAGGAGCAACTCTAAGGGAGAGTTGAGCTCTGGACTCATTGAGAAGAAGGCTGCTCGGGCGGCGAGTGCGAGGAGCAACTCTAGGGGAGAGTTTTAGCTTCGAACTCGTTCGGAAGAAGGCCACTCGGGGGGCGAGCGGAGCGAAGAGCATCGCCAGGCTCTAGGATTGAGTTGTTTGGGAGACAAGTTTGAGGAGCAACTCTAGGGGAGAGTTTTAGCTCCGAACTCGTTTGAAAGAAGGCCACTCGGGAGGCGAGTTGGGAGGAGAACATCTTCAAGCTCTTGGAGAGAGCCGTTTGAGAGACAAGCTTGAGGAGCAACTCTAGGGGAGAGTTGAGCTTAGAACTTGCTTGTTGCAAAATTTAATCAGTAGTGAGAGTAGTATGAATGTTCGTTTTGAGCCTCGAAACCGCATACTTGCAAGTTGTGAGGGCAATTTCGAACTATGATTGTGAAATTCGAACTTGTCGTTAAGGTAGCTTCAATAGTTGTGGAAGCAATTTCGAATGGTGAGCTACTTTGTACATGCTTGTTCGCAAGTAGCTAAAGTAGCTTCGAACCAAGTGTTGGACTCCAAACTTGTCATTAAGAGAGTTTCAACAGATGTAGGTGCAATTTCGAATGGTGTGCTACTTTGTACTCGCTCATTCGCAAGTAGCTAAAGCGGCATTGAACCAAGTGTTGGACTCTGAACTTATCGTTTAAGAGAATTTCAATAGTTGTGGGAGCAATTTCGAATGGTGTGCTACTTTGTACTCGCTCATTCGCAAGTAGCTAAAGCGACATCGAACCTAGTGTTGGACTCTGAACTTGTCGTTAAGGTTGTTTCAACAATTGTGGGAGCAATTTCAAATGGTGAGCCACTTTGTACAAGCTTGTTCGCAAGTAGCTAAAGTAGTATCGAACCAAGTGTTGTACTCTGAACTTGTTGTTTGAGGGGGTTAATGAGTTGTAAGAGCAATTCGAATGGTGAGCTGCTCCGCACTTATTTGTTTACAAGCGGCTAAAGCGGTGTCAAACCAATTATTGGACTCCGAACTCGTTTTTTGAACTTAGTAAGTTGTGCGAGCAGCCCTGTAGGACAAGCTGGACTCCGAACTTACCATTTAACAAGTCGTAGATGTGACTCAGAGAGAGAAATGAGGTGAACGCAATAATTTTCAATAGAAAAAGGCTTCAGTTTTATTGAAACAAACTAAGTGACCGCTTTAATGGGACGAGCCATTATTACATGCTTTTTGCCATGTTACAAGCATTAGCCTTATTGAAACCGAAAATCTACTTCTACAATAGGGTGAAGGCCTCCTGGGAGGAGTTTGGTTCTCCCCCCATTGGACCTCCATGGATAAGGTGGAAGATGGCCCCAGGTTCGGAGTCTTGGAACTCGTTGGGCTTCTCGGTTCGCTTATAGGCTCCTCGGGGTGGAAGATCGGCCCTGTCTTTTCAGACGAACATGGCCAGGTGTCCCCGCTGTATGAGTTCTTTGAGCTCCTCTTTGATAGCCCGACAATCATCTGTGTCGTGGCCGTGGTCCCTATGAAAACAGCACCACTTATTCCTATTTCTTTTCTTGTCAGCGATATTCATTTTAGGGAGACCACGGAGTAGCCCTTCCTTGTCCACTTCCATAAGAACTGCTGATATACTAGCATTGAGGGGGGTGAACTTCTCAAAACGAGGAGCTGGGTGGCGCTGGCCATTGTCGTCCTTCTGGAATTTTTGGGACCCTTCTTCACTTGTATTTTTCTGTTTGTTCCCGGAAGATGGTTCTTCAAGACTGGGGGGTTGAGAGCTTCTTCCACTCGGATGTACTTCTCGTTCTTAAGTAGGAGTTCCGAGAAGTCCCGAGGAGGCTTCTTGGCAAGTGACAACTTGAGGTCGGCGTTAGTGACGTTGTGCCTGAATGCTGCAGAGGCTACCGATTGGTTGAGGGAAGCAATAGATCGGACTTCGGTAGTGAAGCGCCGGACGTAATCTTTTAGGCGCTCACCCTTTCTTTGGCTAAGTGCTAGCAAAGATGCACTTGTTTTATCGGTTCTGCGACTGCCCACGAAGTGGGTGAGGAAGAGCTCCTCAAACTGTTCAAATGAGAAGATGGAGGCGGGGGTTAGACGGGAGTACCACTCTTGCGCTGGTCCCCTCAATGTGGCTGGGAAGGCCTTGCAGAGGACCGCATCCGAGGCTTGATGAACCATCATGAGAGTTTTAAAACTCTCGATATGATCGGCTAGGTCCGACTCCCTATTATAGGATTCAAAGCGGGGCGGCCTAAAGGCTTCGGGGATCGGAGCTTCCATGATGGCCCTAGAGAAGGGGGTTTGCTTGGCCGGAACTTATTATTCCGTTGCTCCTCTTCTCTGTCCAATCTGCCAAGGTGCCTCTCCATCTCGTGGAGACGGCGGTAGATCGAGTCTTCCCTTTGGTCATATCTTGCTGATCCCTGGGATTCATCCTCATGCAGAAGGGGACTAGGAGTGCGATGGTGATATGTTGTGGCAGGTTGAGGACTGGGAGCTCGTTGATCGTGGTTAGGAGCAACGTTAACGGCCCCTAGAACGGCTTCTTGAAAGTCCTGGAATTTCCTCCCTTGTAATAGGCGCCTCCAGATCTCGGCGGTCCCCTAGGGTGGGCCGACCGGTTGGAGTGCGGCACCTCCTCTGACGGCGCTGGAGTGACTCCCTCCGTCTTCTGGGAGAGTTCGATCTTCTGCGGTCGGGCCTATGAGGGGATCGGGCTTTAGGGGGTCGAATCGCAAGTCCCTTTGGTGTTCATGACGGGGGATTCCGTCATGGGTCCATCTCTCATCCAGGCGGCTCCGAAGGTCTATCCTATGCTGCCAGTTGATAATAATGTGTCGGAAATCCTTCGACGTTGGAGGACTGTGAGAGGCCATGGAGTCGGATGAGGGGTTATGTATCGAGACATGGCCATGATGAGGAGGTTGCCTTTGACAACTTCGGCGGGAGGGTCCCGCGATAGCCCCTTGAGGCCCTTGAGGAGCCTACTGAGGCTGAAGTTGTTGAGGAAGGGGCCGTCCAGGCTGCAGTTACTGGACGGGTTGAGAGAGAGGCTGTCCAGGCTGCAGTTGTTGGACTTGCTGGACAGGTTGAGGGAGGACCTCCTGAGGTGGAGGAAAAGGAGCGGGAGTGGCTCTGCGGTTGGAGACCGTCACATTCCCCTTCTTTGGAGGCATAGCTTGAAACTACTTTGCTGATGAAATATGGTTGGGTTTCTTTTCGTTTCCCACAGACGGCGCCAATCTGTTGCTGCTGATTTTGGTGTGGGAGCAAACAGATGAATTTGTGGATTCTTCAAGGAAACAAATAAGCAAACCTGTCGACTTTCACCGGCGTTTGACTGGTTTCTCGCCGCTGTCGTGAACCTACAAAAAGTTCGATACATTGGGATGGATCCCGGTGACGAACCCTTCGACGCTCTTGTCAGTAATCAGAAAGATTATGAAAGAGCTTTATGTGCAAAAAGATTGATTGCCTTGTTATGGTGGGGGAAATGGGTATTTATAGTCGTCTTTAGAGACAGTTCAGAAATAATGATTTATCCCTATGTCCCGGTGTTTTTGGATAAGTTGTAGAGTTTAAATTGTTTCATAGAGATAACCATGAATATGAATTACTCTTTAAATATCTAAATTGGTTTGTAACGGGTTGCTACCCATACCTACTAGGACAGATCCGTTCATGAGTTATTGGACTTTGAAGAAAGACCCAGTTCTCATTTCAGATCCGTTTGTAGCCGAAATTACCATTTTACCCCTGGGAGCTTTAAGATCCGTGTTCGATTTGAACGGTCCCGATTAGTTCTATTTTTAACCATATCAACCCTAGAAATTTTCTTCTAGATGAGCCTGCCCTGCAGCCTAATGGTGAGATTCCCACATTTACCCCTCTACCTGATACTATTTACCCACCGACAGAAGAATTGAATAATATTTGAGATGATCAAATAATCTTTACTAGAGATGGTGGTATTCATAGCTATTTAGTGAGGTGGAAGAACAAGTTGAAGAAGGATGACACTTGTAGTGATCGTGAGGAGCTTCAGCGCTTGGATCCAGATCTTTTGGAGTGCCATGACAGGATCATTGGTTTTGACTCGACTGGGTCGAGCTCTCTTCCACCCGGAGAGAATGATGAAGACATCAATTCTGTTTAGTTTATTTTGAGATTTAGCCATATGCAGTAGTTTTACAATTTGCACTCTTTTCTTTTATGCATTAGAATATTTTTGAGATTTTAGAATATTTTGAGATTTGTATCAAGATTTGTTTTGAGCCTATATATAGGCCTTGAGAATAATGAGAAAATATGCTATTATTGATTAAAAAATTATTGTGTTGAGTTTTTGCTCTTCATCCCACTTTGTGTGATACGATTGAGAGAATTATTAAGGTTTGTAATAAATCCTAATAAAGTTTACGGTTTGTGAGAAGCTCTAACTATACCCCCAAATTCCCAAATTAATTCAACCCCAAAACCCTAATCTCCAAATCCAACCCCAAAGGCAAACCCTAACTCCATTTATCTTCTTCTTCCTCTTGAATCCCGAAACCCAACCATCACCGCAACCCAAACTCCCGTTGACCACCAACTCCATCTCCTGCCGCCCCATCCCGGCTTCACAGCGTCGTCACCCCGATCCCCATCTCCTCCAGCCCCCGACGCCTCTCCTCGCCGCCCACCTCCACCAGTTTCCTCGTCGTCGCCCTCCAGTCAGCACCACCGCCCACACTTCTCCACCCCTGCTCATCCCCAGCCTCGACTCCCCCAATTCCTTCATCCTCCACTGACCCCCACTGCCTCATCCTCCACCGACGAACCCCCCACTGCCCTCATCCTCCACCGACGCCACCTCGGCCACCATCCAGGGCGGGGCTACCTCCTTGCTGCACCACTGCCGCCTTCACCCCGAGCGCCATCGGCAGAACTACCCCTTAGCCATTGCGACATTCTTTTGAACTCCCGGTAACTTCTTTCCACTTTTCAAATATTTGTGCTACTGCTTTATCATCTCTATAATATTATTTGATTTATCTGTCGTTCACAAATAATTGAGAGTGTGTTCCACTTGCCTATTAGTGTATAACTCTTTATTGAATATTTTACATGCTAAGAACAATTAAGTATTATTGTTGATTGATAGGACTGAACTTTAATTGGTGTTGTTAAACTTAATTCAATTCTAGAAAATCCATCAAATCGATTAACTGTTTTAATTTCTAACTAGATCCGCATTATATGTTGGTAAAATTAATCCTTTAAAATTCTTGGGAATTCTCTGTATAGGGTTAAGTTTTACATCATGGAGTGTAGGGTTTCTAGAGAGTTTCTTTTTCTTTTGTTTTGTTTGTTTTATCATGTTAACCCTAACCCCTTAACCTCCTAACCCTTAACCCTACTCATCATAACCCTCATGAACAAACAATTCATACACTTCATTATTTTATTATTCATTTATACAACATACATTTAATTTTACGCAATCTATTGGTCTACATTATCATTTATAATAGATGCATACAATAAAATCACAACACAATCTATATAAAATTTATAATATATAATTTATAATTTGAATGTACAATTTCTATTAATCTACTTCCATACAAAAATAATTATTTATTATTTTGGGGATCTTACATCATCCATATAATGCTAGGAAGCATGGGTACACTTCTGAGGCCGACATACCCATGTTGTATGTGTAACTCCTGTGGGTACTCTTTTGGTTACTCTTCTATGCGAACCCAGGAGAGTACCTCACTTTTCAATATATTTGTATAATTTGCGGACACAATTATGTTTATATGTGTGGTGCCCTAGTTTTATTTCAGAAAATCTCTTTACAGCTTTACTGTAATACAAAACATGTATACCAAAAATTTTGATGTTTAGATTGTCTGATGCTATTTATTTTTTTCTTTTTAATGACACTGCTGAAACTCCTTTACTTTGACAAGATATAATGTTTCAGTTATAGATTTAATGTAGTATATATTGCATTTAGATTACCAAACATATCTGTACTTTGAAACCATGTACCCTCACCACCCACGAAACCATGTATCCTCACTACCCACATCAGTTTGTACCCGTACTCCTTGCCTGTATCCATGCGTCATGTATAAGATGTCTCCTTTATGAATGTGAGCATTGAGCTCTCCAACCTTATCGTGAGCTTGGGCTCTCTTATGACCTATTTATACAATTGTATATATCAAATATCAGTTGTTATGTGGGTGGCTCCTTGACAAGGCCTGCTGGTGTTCATTTCTTCCATCCATAGTATTGATAATCTGTGGAGTATTTGTCTTCAACTTTTTTAATTTTAATTTTAATTTTAATTTTGATTTTGTTTTAATTTTATAAATCTTGCAGCACTCAGAGTCTTATGAGAAGCGCAAAATTTTCCTCTGGGCAATGGGTGCATAAGGTATCAGAACTTGCTAGGAAACTTGAGGAGCGCATATTTAAGAGTGCTATTTCAAAGGTTTGCTGCTCTTTTAATTTCGTTATTTTGCTTTGTTACAGAAGTCTCCCCTCACTCATTAAGTAAAGCTTTTACATCTTTTAGGTTTAATTAACAATTTGCAGCATGTATAGGACATTACTCTCCCCCTCTCTTCTCCTGATTTCTGATCCATCTGTATATGTTAAACATATAATTCATTGTTTTTCTTCCTATAGTTTTTCTCTGAACTGTGCGTCTGATGATGCTATCATTGTTATTATTATTCTTTCTATCAGGAAGAGTACATGAACACGACAAAGATGAAAGTTGATCAATACTTACAGGCTATGATGAGGACTGCACCTGGCAAAAACCAGCTGTCTTCTCATCATATATTGTCTTCGTCTGCAATCAGTACAATGATGCCAACACCTGGTATACTCCATAGTGTCAATACTGTGAACTCAGTATCTTCTTTGGGCAACTCCGTGATGAAGACAAATGGTGCTAGTATGGGTCAGTTACCAACTGCAAATGGGTCAGTTGGTGTTGGAAGCAATGCCTCATTGAACTCGTCAAATGGTAATCTAATTGCACATTCTTACTTAGAATTTTTTATTTCCTTTTTTGCTATGGTTTGAAATGTTAGTCGAGACCAAAATAATACTCCCAAGTCATCTTGTTTGGCGTAACTTCTCTTATCAAACCCAGGCGCACCCGAATGAACCTGGTCTTTTTTTCCAATTACACAGATCTCTGTGCCTTTTAGTCTGCTAGATTTGTAGCACATGCTTTGCACATATTATTTTACAATACTAATAGCCTCATTTAGTCTCTCAATAAATCATCAAATTCCCAAGTTGCTTATGATTAATATGACATGGAGATAAAAATGCACGTGCATACTCGTTTGAGGGTCCCAAAGAGAGGTCCAAACACACGCTTCTTACATCGATACGTACATACTAAAGCTACAATATTTTGCCCAATCTTGTCCTTTTCTGTCCACGCGCATCTTGAAGCATAGACACTTGTATGATATAAATTGACACATGACTTGTGAGAATGTTCAATTTGTGCGCTGTGTCTGTTGGTTTGTTACATTGGATCTCAACTTGACTTCCATGGTTCAAACTTGCTATAGTAAATCTCATTTTTTTTAATCTCTCACCTATAATTTAATGGTGGGCCCCATCTCAAAATTATTAAAAAATAACGTTTTCCTTTTTTTGAAACTTCTAAGAGATAATTTAGTCTTGGTCCATGATTCAAAAATAATTTAATCTAGGTCCGTATGTAAACTCTGATATTCCATCACACCCTTTGCGATTTAAAAGGTAATTTAAATGGACGCATATTTCACTCCTTTGGCTATTTTTACTTCTTCTAACAATTAGACAATAGGTTATGGTTATCAAACTCTTTACCTTCTACTATATTGTTTTTCAGAACCATATGAAAACCCCATATATTACATATTTACATTATCTGCATGTTTTCCCCATATATGTAATTTATTAATTTTATTTGATTTTTAAACAATACTAGTAATTTACACGTGCAATGCACGTCTTTTTATATATATATATATATATATATATATATATATATATAGGGAAAGCTTCGGTTGTGCACTCCTTGGTGTGTGCACTAAGCCTTCGGGCGTTCATATCGACGATCCGAACCGTTCACATTGATCTACACATCTAAATTAGTCTAAATATGTAAAATCAAATCATTTGAAATTCATTTACCCATCCATTGAAGTGTTACAAAATTGTATGGCTGAAAATCATTGTTTTTTATAGTCACATGATGGATGGGCAAATGAATTTTAAATGATTTGATTTTACATATTTAGACTAATTTAGATGTGTAGATCAATGTGAACGGTTCGGATCGTCGATATGAAGGCGGGAAGGCCGAGTGCACACGAGTGCACATGGAGGGGTAGTGCACAACCGAAGCTTTCCATATATATATATATATATATATTCCGTTGTTGTCTGGCATCGAACCTAATACCTCCTTTATATTAGTTACGCATGTGCATTGCACGTGTTTGTTGGGTTACAATGTAAGTGTTTGTTTGGTGACATTTGAACCATTCAATTCACGATCACACCGTTTATCATATTTTACAAGTCATGTAGCATGTGTGCAAAATTTCAGGTCAATTGGAGACCTAAAGCCTATTCATCAAACAATTTAAAGAAAGTCATGTTATTTGTGAAACATATATCTGTGGATTTACTTGAATTGCTTGATACATAGGCTAGAGGTCTCCAAATCAATTGAAATTTTGTACTCATGCATTGTGACATGTCAAATAATATGGACGGTGTGCTCGTGAATCAGAGCATACACAACAGTGAGCTATATTTCCCATTTTGCCATTTTTTGAAAAAGATTGATCCACATCGGTCTGCTATTTTGCCATATTTTGGCAAAGTTGCGATAGTAACTTGCTATATTTGAGAAACGATTTGCTCATTCTCAAAATATAGGGGACGGTACATGTTGTTCCGTCCCTATATATATATTTTATTTTAATAGGATTGGACGAAACAAGTTGTTTCGTCTGTGATTTAAATTTTTTTTTTAAAGTATCGGACGGAACAACATGTTCCGTCCAAAAATAAATAAATATATATATGAAATGCATCGGATGGGACATGTTGTCCTGTCTGAGCTCAAAAAATTGAGAGACGGGACAACATGTCCTGTTTGTGACGAAACATCACTTTCAAAGCCAATAATCACCCACTTAAAGGCCACTAATAACTTACTTTATTAATTTAAATATGATTTAGTATTATTTTAATCACTAATTAATTAACTAATGACTATTTAATAACTAACACTATTTTAATTTTTCTAAAAATTACAAAAATATCTCTCGGACGGAACATGTTCCGTCCGATAAAAAAAATAGCAATCTCAAAATTTGGCTAATGAACCAGTGTGGCAGTTTTCAAAATTGCTATTTGCCATTTTGCCATTTTGCCAAAAAATAGCGAGGACCATTGTGGATGCTCTTAGATGGTTCAAAAATGCTGAGTTTTCAAAACTAAATGTAGCTCACAATCTCATATTATCATTACTCTCTCTTTCTCTCTGTGTGTGTGTAGGGAGGTGATCACCTAAAGCCCTACCCCACCTCTTATTTTGAGACACTCCATGATACACACCCTCTCTGAAAAATATGATCCGTTCATCTTATTCTACGTACCTAAGATAGTCTAAGGGTGTAAAATCAAGCTATTTGACATTCATTTCCCATCCATCATGTCGTTAGAAAAATAAAGAATTTTTAGCATAAAATTTTGTCACGATGTAAAACATGAACAAATCAACTTCAAATGACTCGATTTTACACCGTTGGGTTATCTAACTCATGTAGAACAGGAATAGTTCAGATTTTTCATGAGTATCTTATCCATGGGGTCACATATGAGGCCTCAACATAAGGGGTGAGGCGGTGAGGTCACACGTGCACGCACGCATATATGTATGTATATATGTTTTTTTTTTTTTGGGGGGGGGGGTGTTGTCACAGTTTAAAAGACAAACAAATGAACTCCAAATAACTTGATTTTACACTCGCAAACTATCTTAGGCATGTAGAACAAGATAAGAAGTTGATTTTTTATGGGGGTTTGTATCATCAATGGAATCACATATAAGGCCTCAAAATAAGATGAGAGGTAGGGGGTTTCACATGATCACCCCCTACATATTTTATATACATTTTAAAAATTTTATTTGTTTCATAAACAGTATATCACAGTTTATCATTCATTAACTTGATTATTCATTCTTACTAGTAAAAAATCTTTAATTTTTGGGTGTTCTTTTATTTTAAAATTTTTATTGTCATTGTAGCTGTCCATTGGAAATATGCATTCGATACCATTAGCATTGAAACTATCATGCATCACTTTCAGAAACAAAGGCTCAAAGTATATATAAACAATATTATTTTTGGTTGAGTATTTTTGCCAATATATATATATATATATATATATATATATATATATATATATATATATATATATATATATATATATATATGGGAAAGGATCGGTTGAGCACTCCTCTAGTGCTCACCGCGTGAACACTAGGCCTTCGGGCGTTCATATCGAAAATCCGAACCGTTCACATTGATCTACACATCTAAATTAGTCTAAATATGTAAAATCAAATCATTTGAAATTCATTGGCCCATTCATTGAAGTGTTACAAAATTGTTTGGCTGAAAATCATTGTTTTTATAGTCACATGTTGGATGGGCCACTGAATTTCAAATGATTTGATTTTACATATTTAGACTAATTTAGATGTGTAGATCAATGTGAACGGTTCGGATTTTCGATATGAACGTCCGAAGGCCTAGTGTTCACGCGGTGAGCACTAGAGGAGTGCTCAACCGATCATTTCCCTATATATATATATATATATATATATATATATATATATATATATATAGCATATGAAGTTAGTTTTAATTTGGATATATATATTTTCCTTTTAGAATCTTGAAACACATGATAAAATTCTTGCACCCGTTTCTGAGATAGGGTAAAAATAAATCATCTAAACCACCAGTTTATAAGATTTCCAATTTTTCATCATTTTATTATTTCCTTTTATTATATATAACCTTTAATTTTGATTCTTTAACTTCACTTATTTGAATACCTTTGGAAAAACAAAAGCAATGCAATTCACATTATAAAATTCCACTTCATTTTTGTTTTCCTTTTTAATTTTTTGATATTTCAATGAGATTTTATTTTGTGGAAATTTTATTTTATCCTCTTAATAGTGGACAATAACTAATGAAGTTTGATATAAATTAACTAAAAATTTGATAATGTCCTAATATTTCAAAAATGTTTCCTAATTGTTCGTGTTATTACATTTACATGCGTGGCGAGGGTGTCTGTGCTAGGTATACTATAGATAGAAGATTATTATGACGTGAAGTACATGTACATTTTTTTGCCTCGTTTATTCTTTTAATGCATACTAGAATCTTGATTTGGTCACCACTGAAGTTGATTAAAACCAAAATTATTTCCGTAACATGCAACTGAAAAACCTAGACGATTGAACATATTTAAGATTTTGGAGGCGAGGACAAACAGAAGCAACATGAACAAGAATGAGCATGAGAAAGAGACAACACGAACAATAGATTGCAATAGGTAATCATTTTAGGTCTATGTGTATTCTTTAGAGCTTATAAATGAGACATTTTTATAGTAATGTTTTGAACTCAAATTGGTATAACTTAAAGTTGCATTTTAAAGAAAATTTTTGAGTTAAAATTTAGAAATCTTCCCAAATAACTAGTAAAAATTTATTTTTTGAATGAAAGTTATAAATATGTAGAGACGTAGTAATGATGATCAATTTTATAAACTTAATAGAAAATGAGTTGAATATGTGCTTTAAGATATTAATATTTTATTTGAACTATTTAAGAAACCAATAACCAAAAAGCCAATACACGCTGATGAGCCTGCTTTTTTTTAGAATGCTGAAACCAACTCCTAAATTACTGTCATATTTTTGAAGGACCAAGTTCGAACGGATACTAGCTTCCTTCTATTAATGTTGGTCATAGTTCAGGTGGAAAAATCAGTATAATGCCTTTGGATATGTGTATTGTAGAGTGCAAGTGAAATTTCCTCAACCCTTCTACGACTTCGAAGTTTTAGCTTAGGGACAGGGACTTGCACATGGTATCAAGCAACCTAGGTTCGAATCACAGCGGCTATGCAATTTAAATGCTGATTTAAAAAAATAATACCAATGTGTATTGTCCAAGTCTCGGTCCACAATTTGTTGGGCAATTTTCTTGTTTCTTTGGCCCATAAAGAAATGAGCTCTCGACCTGAGGGGGCGTGTTAGAATACAAGTGCAATTTTCCTCAACCCTTCTACAACTTCGAAGTTTAGCTTAGTGGTAGAGACTTTCACAGCGTATATCAAGGGAATCAAGTTAGATCATCCAAACTCCTGAACTCCTGGAATAAGTAATGTGCGGCTGATTTCTGTAAACACTGATTTACTCAAATGGTGGTGGTTTGTCCAACATTGCTTCCACTATGGTTTCACTTCTACTGCAACCAAAGCAATATGTTAAAATCAAAACAACCACTTATTGCAGAGTTCTGAAGGCCAAAGGTGTTGTAATGAGGTATAATATGCAAAACACGGTACCCACATATGGGCTCAAGTGGGGTTTTGAATGGTAGTTTAGGATCAATTGGAATAATAATAAGCAGGCAATGAGTAGGCCTGATGTAATACTGGACGGGTCCACAAGTACAGCATCTTATGGTATTTCACAAAAACCTTTCAACAAACATTTTGATAGGCATCATCGCCAACAAGTAGTCAGTGATCTTCTCAGTCGCTGCCATCCCTCTTCTTTTTCTTATAAGTGTATAGTGTATGCCACATTGTAGTATGCTTGCATTTTCTCCTTTCTTTTTCTGAGTTCATATCCGTCCATTCATTCACTCTGTTGTTGATTGTTATTGTCTTTCTTTCGAATGGGCCCTTTAATTTGCAAGCATCTTCTTTTAGCTCCCCAATATACGACTGTATCTATTAAGTTCCCCAATTTGGTGAGATTTGTTGAAAGTGGTATTTTTGGAGGAACTTTTGTCTAAAATTTACAGAACCATAGTTAGATGCTAAGTAAAACTGGGACAAGGACATTTTTCTATTGTGTTATTTCATCGAATTTTGTTAATTTGGGAGGAACTTAGGCTAATCAGTGTGCATGAACTTGGAGGGACCTATTGGAATTTATTAAAATTTAAGGGACCTAATAGATATTAATATTTATTAGGGAACCTAGTAAAAATACTTGTTTGTTAGAAGGTCATTTGATTAAAAAAAAACCCTCATTTTTTTCATCAGTTGTGAATTTTAATGAAATTACCCGTCTGATAATCAGCAGGTCCTGGATATAATGTAATCACAGCTGACATTTCAGATCCAGGAACCTTCTATAATACCTCTTCTTCATCTGTTACACCTGCAGTTGCCATCGGCGAGAAAGTTAATTCCATGAGCTTGCATAAGAAACCAAAAACTGACCATACACTCTTGAATCATCACGTTGGTTTGCAATCATCTCAACAAACTTCACAGATTAAGCCTCAAATATTTGATTCTTCGCAGCATATGGATTTATCAAAAGAAAATCTTTGTTCACAAAATCAAATGCAAAATTTTCAGTATCAGCAATTTCAACAGCATAATCAGCTTTACGATCCGCAGCATAATCAAAGCCAACCGAACAAGCAACATCTTTCAAAGACTGATTGCTCAAGGCAGTCTTCCACACCATCTACCGTCGGAGGACAATCCATGCAAGAGGGTGGTATTGAATCCAAGAATGGGTTGTCGATTCCTCAATCTGATCAGCAATATCAGATGTCAGAGTTTCCAAATGAATACCGGCAGAAAACTATTACCAATATCAATAGCCTTTCTAAGAGCTCTCAGTTTCATTGTCAGTTATCTAGTCCTCAGGATTTCCGTCGATCATTTTCTCAGAAGCAGGTTCTAAAGTCTCAAAATGAGTCTACTTGTCTCTTGAATGCATTAGAATCAAAATCTAATAATTTGTCATCTGAAAGGCAGTTCCATGATGAATTTCAACAGAGAATTAATGGACAGGTTGAAGATCAGAAAAGTCAAACGTTAGATGGTTGTACGCAACCTACTCTTGTTTCTACAAAAAATGTTTCAATTCCAGTATCGTCAAGTGGAATAGGTTATGGGCTTGATAACCCTATACAAGAGAGAAATTTTCGCAATCAGAGGAGGTGGCTACTTTTCTTGCTCCATTCTCGTAGATGTTCAGCTCCTGTGGGATCATGCCCAGAAGTTCACTGCTGGAAAATTCAAAAACTATGGTTGCATATGCAGAAGTGTAACTCACAAGCATGTCAGTATCCCTACTGTTTCAAGTCAAGACAACTTCTTCGACATTATCATCAATGCCAAGTGGAAGTTTGTCCTGTTTGCTCGTATGTACGCAAGTTTGTTGCTACTCATAATACACCTCGGGATCATTCCCATATCAATACTTCTACAGAAATACAGAGAAATGAGCCCCAAGAAACTCATTTGATTGGTAACAATGGGTCAGTTGGTTCAGCCTCTATTGAAACTAGTGATATTTTAAAAGCATCATCGCCGAAACGGTTGAAAGCTCAGCATTCCTGCCCTTCACCTACAATCAACAGAGAAACCTCTGCCAATAATCTTCCTTTACCTCAAGGATGCCAACAAGCTGAGTTGATTGCGGTTTCTAAGCTTGAGCCGGTTGAGATAATGATTGATCCATTTTCGACCATGGGATCGGGGGATGGACATCTTAAAAAAATTGACACCAGGGATGATGAAGGTTCAAAGAATCTAATTGTTGCAAGGAGTGATGTCACCATGCCTCTGGCCTTACATGAAACTAATGATGATGCCAGGCATGAAACAGTGAGAATTGAGAAAGAGATTGATGAAGCTAAGATAGAGGTTAAGCAGGAAGCAAATGTCCCTCAAGTTGATGCTGGAAGTGAATCTGGAAAACCTAAGATAAGAGGTGTATCTTTGACTGAGTTATTCACTCCGGAGCAAATTAGAGAGCACATTGTTAGCCTTAGGAAATGGGTTGGCCAGGTTAGCCTATTAATGAAGCGAAACATTCTTAACCTCTTTTATTTTTGTTACATAATTACATGCAATTTTGTATTTAGGGTAGGCGTCTTACAGCCAATTTTGTTTAGTTGCTAATTTTGTTTCTTTAGAAACTTAGACATTTAACTTTCATATGTCCAAATTTAGTTTTGTTAACGATTGCATATGTGTACTTGCATTCATAATCACATTATTCTCATTATGCATCTGGAAATTGGAAAACATTTTTGTCTGCATGGTTTTACACATAGAGGGCCCTTTGGTTGCTCACTACTTTCGTGAGCACTCCGTGATCCCTCAAGAAATAGAGCACCTATGAAAATCTGAACCGCTCATCTTGTTCTATATGCCTAAGATAGCGTAACAATAAAAAATCAATCAATTTGAAATTCATTTGTCCATGATTTACATCATCACAAAATTGTATGGCTGAAAATTCTAACAACATGATGGCTAAAAAATCAGTTATATATATATCTATATGAGGTCCCTTCGGCTGCTCAGACCCCTTGAAAAATTCGAACCGCTCATCTTGTTCTATATGCCTAAGCTAGCCTAATAATAAAAAATCAAGTAATTTGAAGTTCATTTGCCCATCCATCATGCTGTTAGAATTTTCAGCCATACAATTTTGTGATGATGTAAATCATGGACTAATGAATTTTGAAGTAATTGATTTTTTATTGTTAGGCTATCTTAGGCATATAGAACAGGATGAGCGGTTCAGATTTTTCGTAGGTGCTTTATTTCGTGAGTGCTCACAAAGTAGTGAGCAACTGAAGGGCCCTCTCTCTCTTTATATATATATATATGTATACATATATATATATATATACATATATATAGGAAAATATTCCATTGTGCACCACCCCTTCGTGTGCACTTGTGTGCACTCGGCCTTCCCGCATTTGTATCGACGATCCGAACGTTCACATTGATCTACACATCTAAATTAGTCTAAATATGTAAAATCAAATCTTTTGAAATTCATTTGCCCATCCATCATGTGACTATAAAAAACAATGATTTTCAGCCATACAATTTTGTAACACTTAAATGGATGTGTAAATGATTTTCAAATGATTTGATTTTACATATTTAGACTAATTTAGATGTGTAGATCAATGTGAACGGTTCGGATCGTCGACACAAAGGTAGGAAGGCCGAGTGCACCCACTGTGTGCACCATAGGTGGTGCACAATGGAAGACTTCCCTCTCTCTCTCTCTATATATATATATATATAGATATATATATATAGATATATATATATATATAGATGTGATAAAAGGATCCATTTATATCTTCGTGAGTGCTCATGAAAGTAGTGAGCAACCGAAGGGCCCTCTCTCTCTCTCTCTCTATATATATATATATATATATAGTCTCTCTCTCTCTATATATATATATATAGAGAGAGAGAGAGAGAGATGTGATAAAAGGATCTATTTATATCTTTATGTAGAGAACCTGTCTCTAGGCTATCTTTGTTAGTCGATGAACTTTTATGGATAATGTCAAGTGACGATTGTCATTGCTTAGTGATCTGTCAATTGAAGATTATCACTTCTGGTGGCTTGATCTCAAATGTAGGAGTCAGTACTTTAAAAAAGTTCATGATGTTTTGCGAGTATCAGAGGTATGATATGCATGCTATTTGCCGTGAGGATGTTCTCTTTTGTCGCACTTCAAGGTGCAAAGGAGCTGCCATCGTCCAAGTTTTTCCCATCAAAATGGGTCACCTATGGTGCATAAGAAACCACAAAAGAGATTTTATGACCTGTTGATGTCAGCCATACCATGTCTAGAGGCAAATTTCTGGCGAAGGATAAATGGACAAGTTAAACTTGACCAATTGCCATCCTCCAAGTTTTCTTTACCTGTAGTAATTTTTCTAGAAGGAGAAGATGTTAGAATGGCTATAAAAATTGCATTTGCTTTGAGTCACAGTTAAACTAAAGGGCCCAAATCTAATACTTATTCACAAGTTTCCAATGACCCATAAACTAGAGAAAAACAAAATTACACAAGAGAACTGAGTAGTATATATATGTGACCTTTATCGCCTAGAGGTATAAATTATCTTAATGAGTTCCTTTATCTTATAGTTTTTGTTGAATGGTCATGTACATTGGGAAAAAACACGGATATTGAAGTGCTCAGTACGAATCTATGTGAAAGCTCTCACCTCCTTGAGGCAATTGTGTGGTAGTTGCACTGTTAAGTGGTTTTTCTCTATTGTGCTCTAGGATTTTCTGATGTGAATTCCCTTATATCTTAGATCATGAACCCCTTTGACCAAAGATATACAGAGGTTGAAGTTCCACAAATTTTATATGGAACTGGTATTAGACATAGGATAAGATATTACTGTAACTGGAAGATTGAAGATGATAAAATTTACAGATATAAATATCACTAGTCAGGTAGCTTTGTAGCTATTCTCATGTCATCTCTCCTCCCTCCCCATGTGCACTTTGTGTGTATGTGTGTGTTTATGACTTAATTCTAATCTAACAGTCAGAATAGCTACTTTCTACTTCACTAATTTCTGGAATATATAATTTACTTAATGCTGTTATTCTTTCTTTTTTTAATGGTTGCAGTATTGTTTGATTAAAATAGTTTGCTTACTTTCTTTTCATCTTTAATCGATAATGCTACCTTTTGGTTTTTATAGAGTAAAGCTAAGGCTGAAAAGAATCAAGCAATGGAACTGTCAATGAGTGAAAATTCGTGTCAGTTGTGTGCTGTGGAAAAGCTCACTTTTGAATCACCTCCAATATATTGCACTCCATGTGGATTCCGCATTAAACGAAATGCAATTTATTACACCACTCCAGGTGCTGATACCCGCTACTATTTCTGTATTCCATGCTACAATGAGTCTCGTGGATATACTATCGAGGTAGATGGTTCTGCAGTTCCAAAGACAAGACTTGAGAAAAGGAGAAATGATGACGAAACTGAAGAATCGGTAAGTTCTAACCTTTAGCAAGGTGGAGAAGAATTATGATTTACTTCTTTCTGGTTGGAATTTATATACTAGTATATGATGGTAAAGGGGTCTGTGTAATTGGCCTGATCTTCTCTGTTACATTATTACCAAAAAGTGACTGGGCATGTCACCATTTTAATGATTGAAAGCTGGTTTTCACTATATATATATATATATATATATATATAGGAAAATCTTCCATTGTGCACCACCCCTCCGTGTGCACTCGTGTGCACTCGGCCTTCCCGCCTTCATTTCGACGATCCGAACCGTTCATATTGATCGACACATATAAATTAGTCTAAATATGTAAAATCAAATCATTTGAAATTCATTTGCCCAACCATCATGTGACTATAAAAAACAATGATTTCCAGTCATACAATTTTGTAACACTTCAATGGATGGGCAAATGAATTTCAAATGATTTGATTTTACATATTTAAACTAATTTAGATGTGTAGATCAATGTGAACGGTTCGGATCATCGATACGAAGGCGGGAAGGCCGAGTGCACACGCCGTGTGTACCATAGGTGGTGCACAACGGAAGACTTCCCTATATATATATATATATGTGTTATATATATATATATATATATATGTCATTGCTTTTTAAGACATCCTTTTTGATACTCTATTATGTCACTTCTCTTATCAATTTTTGAGATAGCATATATGTGGTTGTATTTTTTATTTATTTATTTATTTATTTTTTGAAATTTCACATTTCTCCTTTCCTTTGGTATATTTGTACACACATATATATTATTTTAGATTATTTGCAAATATATACTTCTCAGGTTTATTATTGTCCAAATTTAATTTAAAACAATTATAATCTTAAGTTTAATTTTAAATAAGTATTTTTAGTTTATATAACAAGCTATAAAATCTTCAGTATCCAAGTAAATACCTTCAAATTGTTTAGATACTTGCCAAGTTTAACTATGCAATAAAAATATATCTTGAACAGATAAGACTAGAAACATATACGTTAATGGTAATGTTTTCTAAATATTGTAAAAAGGAAAGGAAAACACAAATAAATTCATTTACTTGAGAGTAGTATATAATCAATTAATTTAATTGATTATATACTTGAGAGTAGTATTAAATGTTGATGGAACAATGGCGTATCTGCAACATAGCCGTAAACATATATATATAGGAAAATCTTTCATTGTGCACCACCCCTCTGTGTGCACTCATGTGCACTCGGCCTTCCCGCCTTCGTATCGACGATCCGAACCGTTCACATTGATCTACACATCTAAATTAGTCTAAATATGTAAAATCAAATCATTTGAAATTTATTTGCCCATCCATCATGTGACTATAAAAAACAATGATTTTCAGCCATACAATTTTGTAACACTTCAATGGATGGGCAAATGAATTTCAAATGATTTGATTTTATATATTTAGACTAATCTAGATGTGTAGATCAATGTGAACGGTTCGGATTGTCGATACAAATGCGGAAAGGCCGAGTGCATACGCCGTGTGCACCATAGGTGGTGCACAACGGAAGACTTCCCTATATATATATATGGTCATGATCTAGTGAGAACTCTTTTGGTGAGAACCATGTGAGAACTTCTGTTTGGGACATTAGTTGAAAGATCCGAACCGTTAATTTTGGTCTACATGACTAAAGAAATCAAGTCGTTTGAGATTCGTTTGTTCATGAATTGAAGTGTTACAAATTGTATGGCTGAAAATCGTTATTTCTTTATAATGACATGATGCATGGACAAATGAATTTCAAAGGACTTGATTTTATATTTGTTTGGTGAGAACCATGTGAGAACTTCTGTTTGGGACATTAGTTGAAAAGTCCGAACCATTAATTTTGGTCTACATGACTAAAGAAATTAAGTCGTTTGAGATTCGTTTGTCCATGAATTGTAGTGTTACAAATTGTATGGCTGAAAATCGTTATTTTTTTTATAATAACATGATGCATGGACAAATGAATTTCAAAGGACTTGATTTTATATTTGTACACTAATTTAGTCATGTTAAACAATGTGAACGGTTCGGATCATCCATAAGATAAATATGCGTGTTCTCACGGAGCTTATCATGAAAACTGTTCTCACCCCGATTGCTTTCCCCTCTGTGTGTGTGTGTGTGTGTGTGTGTGTGGTACATATATATATATATATATATACACACGTGTGATATATATATATATATATATATATATATATATATATATATATATATATATATATATATACACCACACACACACACACACACAGAGAGAGAGAGAGAGAGAGAGAGAGAGAGAGAAAGAGAGCAATCTTCCATTGCAGACGCAAATGTTGTGCAAACCACTTAACCCGTCATTGGCAATGACGGGTTAAGTGGTTTGCACGTTTGCAAACGCTACAATAGTGTTTGCAATGGAAGAAAGCTCACGTATATATATATATATATATATATATATATATATATATACAAAATTCAAGGAGAAATATGTTATTCATAAAAAAATGCAACTAAATATTTGCTAAAATCCCTTTTTTTTGAATATCTTCTTTCGATATCTTACGACATAATAAGTGAAACGTACATTAATGTTTGATTAGCCGACCCCAAAAATATGGGTTGAAGGTTTTGTAGTTGTTGTATACTTTAATGTTTAATTGTTTAACCTTTTTCTTTTCTTCGATTTAAACTTTTGAAAAAGATTCATTAAAAGAACATAATAGTATTGTTTTTTCCATTTTATTTCTTTATGTGCATTTGCATATGCAGAAAACTAGTTTATAGATAATGTCTATTATATTGCAGTGGGTTCAATGTGATAAATGCGAATCATGGCAACATCAGATTTGTGCACTTTTTAATGCTCGAAGAAATGATGGTGGACAAGCAGAGTACTCTTGCCCCAATTGCTATGTGGTGGAGATTAAAAATGGTGAACGTAAGCCCCTACCACAGGGTGCTGTTCTTGGAGCGAAAGATCTGCCAAGGTCAATTCTTAGTGATCACATAGAACAGCGACTTTTTACTCGCCTGAAACAAGAGAGGCAAGAGAGGGCAAGGCATTTGGGAAAACGTTTTGATGAGGTAATTCTAATATAATAAGATATAAACAGATCATATTTCTCCCCTGTACATTATCGTACTACTCATATTCAAAGTTTTAGTGGTGAGAGCATATGAAATCTATCATCATTATCATTGAGTTGAGCTCTTTTTCCATGACAATGGGGTTGGCGAACCAACTCAAAAATTGAAAAAAAGCTCACACTGACACAAACCCTTCTTGAGTTGGTCGTCAAATTTGAAAGCCAGCTCTTGTAGCCTTGACTACCAGATCACATTAGGTATACTATGTACCTTCCTCTTTTGTCCGGAAGTGCTCATGTAACTAAAGGAAGCTTTTTGAATTTTTTCTGTACCTACCTTCTCCAAGAGGATATCTGTGGTAATACTTCAAGTATGGACTTCTGAGTGTACCTAACTTGATAATGTTGCATTCTGTTGTTCGCATAATCTTGATTTATAGTCTGCATTGTTTTGATTTTGTTAGTAGACGTCGATTGAGTTTTTATGTCATATGTTAATATAGCATCTTACTGTTGAACTCATATGGTTATATCCTTGTCTGCGTTCAGGTTCCGGGGGCTGAAGAACTTGTTGTAAGAGTTGTATCATCTGTCGACAAAAAGTTGGAAGTGAAACAACAGTTTCTAGAGATATTTAAAGAGGAAAATTTCCCAACTGATTTTCCTTACAAATCTAAGGTAAACACTTTTCTGAAGTAGTCTAATGCCTATTTTGTTTTGAGCATCAAGATGCAGTTAGAAGATCATGCATGCAAACAGCAATAACATCAGCAAGAACAATAAATCCTGTATCAAAATTCTGTGGGGTCGGGCACATGAAATAATTTTCTACAATCTGCTCTATTTGCTATCTCGTCTGTTAGATTAACGCTTTATTAGTTTTTTTTTTCTGTTTCAATAAGAATCCTTTTAGGTATTACCTTAATCTCTTTCACTCAATCCTATCAGTCTTCCTAATTTTTGGTGTTATTGTTTTGTACATGCCCTGACCATGTCAACCTCTTCTTTCTCCTTTCCCCAATTGAGCTACCTCTAATTTCTTATAGATGCATTCATTTCTTATCTTATCTTGTAATATTGTTCCTCTCATCTGTATTGACATCCTCATTTCAATATGCATATTTTCTGGACTTGTCTCATAATTTCCCTGAAACTAAACGTATAGTTGGCTTGTAAGAATATCCTTTTATTTTCATGGGTATTTGATCACATAATATTCCAGATGCACTTCGCTGCTTAAGCCATTTGCCTCTGATATAAGGACAAAATCTTCCTAAAGCCTTCCTTGATGTCGAATGATCAAACCTAAATTTGTGGAATAATAGTTAAATACTTTTTGGACATCAATGTGAACTATACCTTCATCTCTTCAAATATTTCTAGTAGGCTTGCATTCTTAATATTCAACTTTTGACCTATCCATCTCTCTATTTTTTATTTAAACTAACATGATGTTATCATCTCAGTGTAGCACTCATCTCGAAATTTCCTAATATGCTTATCTATAATTAATTAAAAGATGAATACTTAATATCCAACTCTTGGTGCAATTCTACGTTGATAGGAAACTCCGTCTCACCACCAATTGTTCTGATATAGTAATATTAATTACTATTCTATCATAGATTTTCTTAATCACCTTAACATAGTGACTCTATTCTTGTTTTTTTTTTCTTTCTAGAAGTCACTGCATATTCTCCCTAAAGATTCTTCATTTGTAAATGAACAAAAATAAGATAAAATTTCTCTTATCTTCACCCTATATATCTTTCCATGGATCGCCCTGATAGCTTATATAGCTTTCATAGTCGACATCCCACGCATAAAACCAATTTGATTTTTTGGCAACTTATTTCTTTCCTCGGTCTCTGCTTGATCCTACCCACCCAAAATGTCATTCTTTTGCTCATACCTCCTAGTTCTGTAATTCCCCTTCATTTTCTTGATTGTATCTTTAATTTCCATTAAGCGCAAGTTCTCAGCAGCATTTTCGATTTCATTTTGACACAAGTCATTTGTTTCTACCCGTAGTTCTCCAGGGTGGCTAATTTTCTTCAATGTATCTTAACTTAGTTATTCTAATCTTTCAGCAACACTTGCCTTGTTTATATCTTTACGCTTTATTTCTCTCATCTTAACTAAGCATATGCACTCATTCCCTCCCTCATTAGTACCTAACTTCTTTTATATATCAGCATATGCTTTAGATTTAATGATTTAGCCTTGCTAATTGCTTCTTTTTCATGAAATACATCTAATTTGGTTTTATGCTGGGCGTTGGTTAACTAATGCACCCTTTTTCACATATCTAGGCTTAAGACACATGAAATAAGTTAGACTTACCATTGGATTTCTGACATAGAAAGATGCTTGAGTTGTGCACCATGTTTTAGTAATGGTCTTGTCATGTGCAGTATTTACTAATAATAACAACATCAGTTAAGAGGAATGAAAAAGTTGTCAACTTGTAGTTAATAAAGTAAAATGGATGAGGAGTCGACTGAAGTGAACATGGATAGAGGCAACTTAGGACGTGATAGTTGCATTAGATAGTGGGATGCCCAGTGTTTTTTAAAATTGGGACTAAATGGAAAAGGTCATCAATCTGTTTCACAAAATGATGTTTCAACAGGAAAAAAACAGGGATTATACGGAAAGACCACCCGAGCATTTTTTCTGTTTCCGTTTTTTGCAACCTTTGGGAATGACACTTAACAGAGGTGAATGAAGGAACAGATCCGTTTGGCAACTGTAAAGATCAAATAAAGTCTCTAGTGTTGTTGCTTAGTATTTTTGCCAAATAGTTGAGTGATGAACTTACGCCAGTACTTTTGCAGGTTATATTGTTATTTCAGAGGATAGAAGGAGTAGAGGTATGCCTCTTTGGCATGTATGTCCAAGAGTTTGGTTCAGAGTGCCAATTTCCTAATCAACGGCGTGTCTATCTTTCATATCTGGATTCTGTCAAATACTTTAGGCCTGAAATTAAAACTGTGACAGGGGAAGCTTTGCGCACTTTTGTTTACCATGAGATTCTGGTATATTTTGACTTATCCTCTGGGTGTATATATTTCTTTTTCTAATATCCGTTTTCCTCTGTATGTTTGACTTAATTCTAATCGTTTTACCTTTTTAAGGTATTCTTAAATTGATATCGATATTTTGAAAGCTATACTGACTTAGTTGATGTTCCATTGTTGCCTATATTGCAGATTGGATACTTAGAGTATTGCAAGAAGCGAGGATTTGCTAGTTGCTATATTTGGGCTTGTCCTCCACCGAAGGGTGAAGACTATATTTTATATTGCCATCCTGAGATTCAGAAGACGCCAAAATCCGACAAACTACGCGAATGGTGAGTTTGTTAACCTCTTAAATTCAATTTCTTCCACTCCACATTTGTTTTAGCACACCTAACTTCCATACGGTTTACTTGGTAATATGTCAGGTATTTAGCAATGCTCCGAAAAGCTGCGAAAGAGAATATTGTAGTGGAGCTTACTAACTTATATGATCATTTCTTTGAAACTATTGGAGAGTGCAAGGCCAAGGTGAGTGCAGCTCGGTTGCCCTACTTTGAGGGCGACTACTTGCCTGGTGCTGCAGAAGACATGATTAATCAGCTTCGCCTAGAAGAGGATGGTAGAAAGCAACAGAAGAAAGGAACAAAGATATTAACTAAACGGGCTCTAAAAGCTGCTGGTCAATCTGATCTTTCTGGAAATGCCTCTAAGGATGCTCTACTCATGCAAAAAGTAATTCTTCTCGTGATTTGTCATGATAAAAGTTTATATTCTTCTGTGCTTTATTCTCTAAGCCTGATGTGTGAGTGAGGGTTATTCAGTTCTTTCTGTCACCCATCTTTTTATTTTAATTTTTTTTTGTTGTCTTCTGAGGCTCTAGTATAAAAAGATTTAATGTTTTAATTAATTTAAGTTTTTTCATTTAACATCTGCAACACTCATGCAGCTTGGCGACACTATCAGTCTTATGAAGGAAGATTTTATTATGGTTCATTTGCAGCATTCATGCACACATTGCTGTATTCTTATGGTGTCAGGAACGAGGTGGGTTTGTAAGCAGTGCAAGAATTTTCAGCTTTGTCAAAAGTGAGTATGCTCTCTACATCTTATCTCATTTTTTCGTTGTCATTTGTTATGAGGAAATGGTTTGACTGGCACAACAGCTTGTGTACAGTCTACAAATTTTCAATGAGGATTATCAGTTTAAACCTTTGTTCTTAAATTCTAAGAAGCACGGACGTGGATATTGTTCAGCATGACAGAGACCTTTTAAAAAAAATACTACATTGAAAATGGTTGGTGTAATGAAAAATCTAATTTTATTGTTTGTTTTAAAATGTCAATGGCTACTAGGTGCTTCCATTTGCAGTGAGCATTTGCTTTTTAGTATAGCTATGTCTCTTTTACTGAATTAGTAATTTGATCTGGAAAAGTAGTTTTCAATTTAGAAATGTATTTCTGTGTATGCTAACTTATATGATTTAATAATCAATTGCAATTCTCAACCTATTTCCAACAACTAAGAAATTTCAAGATAGTAAAAGTATTTGAAATGTTGTAAACAATTTTGTGAAGATGGCCTAGCTCTCTATGGAAAAGTATGGCGCAGACGTCCGAGGCCCAGGTGACAATTCAATGTTGCCGCCACCTTAAAAATAGAAAAGTTGCTCAAGCTCAATCCATTATTGGGTCAGACTGAGTTGAATCTGGGTTGGCTTCGGGCTAATTTGAGAATAATTACAAAATGCATTTCTAATTAAGACGGATTTTTTATTTAGGAATCATGGTCAAGGAGGAACTGGAGGTGAAGAGGTCAATGAAAAATTGACGAATTTATATGATTGGTCTGCAAGAACAGAGCAGCCAGAATCTATACAAATAGGATGGATGTGAGCAGAGGCACTTGAGTCTTAGTAATGATTGCCAATCTCTCTTTTGAGACGAAAATCTTCCTCAAGAAATTAACACATTTCTTAAATTAAAAACAATTTCTATCAATTTCATCTTATTTGCCTCTTTAGAAGGTTTCTAATAAATAAAAGAAACTAACAAAATTGTAAAATGACCAAATTTATTTTATTGCTAAAATAAATCATGATTTCTAAAGTGATCTTTCCCCAAAAAATGATTATTGCCTGCTACTATTGGGCTGCAAATGGGAATTAAATTAAATAGAAAAAATGTAGTAGTAATAGAAAATCTTTAGCAAGCCCAGGACCAAACTTTTAAATTTGATGAATCCTAATATATCAATCATAATCTTCGATTTGATCTCTTGTGAACCCATTTAGTTACATACTGTTTGTGACCTAGGTTGCATCATTTGGATAGAATGTTTCCTCAACTTCACATCGTTGTTATTTGATTGAATCCTTGTACCAGAAGCTTCATTTTTGTGTCTGGCTCATCAAATCCATTTTAAAAGTTTATTAGATTGTAGCGGTCTTTTCACTGTCAACTCTTGCAACTGACCTGAAAGACGAATCCACTACGACCTTGACTTTTGAAACTTCGAACTAGCTTCATCGAGTTGAAAACTTGAATAAAAATTACTGCATTTGGCAAATGATTCAAAGTGATCTAATGAAAGTTTATTTTGAGGATAATTATTCCATAGTTACCAGAATCAATACTTATTAATGTTGATTCCAATAAGTGGAATCACAAACACAACACACAAGCTTTGACCAAAATGGAGTCTTTAGTTACCATGTCAAATTTTGTAGCATTACGGATATGGTTGTGTGATTATTGATGGAGGTAAGTTGAACATTAGAAGAGAGGTTTCGATTCCGCTGTTTTGGCAAGGTAACAGGAATAGGGTTGACGCTTTTTTATGGTTGTCTCTTCTTTAGCGGTACAATATATAAGAAATGTTTAATGTTTATAATAGTTCTTCTATTAAAGGCATTTTGGGTGAAAAGGTTAGTTTGTTCCTTTATACTGTCATTAATCTGCTCAAAATTGTGGCACTATGTTGTTCACTGTTAAGTCTGCTTCTAATTGGGTCATGCAGATGTAGTTTGGGCTGGTCAGTTAGTCTCTACCGATCTCGATTGAGTGGTGTAAGGGCACAAGTTTTTTCTTCTATCTAATCTTTACATCAGTTGCTGTTTCTTATGTTTCCTTCGAGCTATTAAATTGATATTATTTTGTAATATTCCTAGCTAAACATGCTGCTCGCAGCCTTCAATATATTGTATTGTCTTCGTTTTCGCTGTTGACGCTGGCTCTTCCCTACTCACTTCCCAACTTTGTTACTTTCTGACTTTTCTCCATAATAATTGACTCTCCTTCAGCTACACCTTGGGGTTCCCTTTGTTTCAAAATTTTAGGGCTGGGCATAGCTCTCCAAGTCAAAACTTTTTTTTTCCCCTTATGTACTTGGTCCTTTTATGAGATTTATTTTTCTTGCGATTTCTAGTTTTTCCTATCTTTAGATAAGAACCAGGTCGAGGAAATGAAAATCTCTAGTGGTATTGCATTGTTTTATTTCCATTGCTGCTCCAATACTGTTTCTCGTACCTTCTGCTAGTTGTATTTGCAAGTTACTTTCTCTTTCTTTTTCCACACCTTACTCTTCACACCTTTTTCAGTTAAGTGATTTCTTTAGAACTAAATTACCACTTTATTTTATGTTGGTTACTATGAATACATACCCCACACTCTTTCAGTTATTAGATAGTGGTCATTGTGGCTATTTTTAACTGACCAAAATGAATGATCATGTAGTGCCGGGTTAAATCAGGAACAATTGGTTCCGTAGCCTGCTTCGATTGTAAAGAAATTAATAATCAGACTATAGAGTGATGGTTTAGATTAGAAACCAACTTATATTTTCATTGCAATAATAATAATAATAATACCTGTTATTATTAGATTATTGTTATTTTTTGAATTATTTGCAAGTATTGTTGTAGTACGACGGAAAATATGTAATGCGTGGTAATATGACCGACAACATATAATTGGAGTGTATGCTAAACCCGCTCTCACAAAATATCAATACTAATAAAAGCGACAAATGGAAGCTGGTTTTGTGTTGGTGGATAATGTTATAATTTCTGGACTTTATAGGCAAGCTGAAGTAACTAACATTTTATTTAATATAAAATGAAGCAGATATTTTCCACTATATAAATTATTTTTAATTAGTAAAATATTTTGTAATTATCTATCTGTTTACTATTTTCATCTGTCATTTTTAAGCCTTTGCTATTTGTCATTCAGTATCGGTACCTTGTAAAAACGACAAAATATTTCCAACGGGGACACTTTTGGGGGAAGGCTTTAGCTGCCAGCTTTATATTGTAGGTTGTTGTTAATGCTCTCTCTCTCTCTCTCTCTCTCTCTCTCTCTCTCTCTCTCTCTCTCTCTCTCTTCTCACACACACACACGCAGTCGTAAAAAGTGGACCGACCGATTGGACCGGGTTCGACTGGAACCGAGCCATAAGCAGGTCCGGGTTTACTAAAAACCAAAATATGTATAAAAACCATGCAAACTGGACTGAACCGGTCGGTTCTTACCTGCACAGTTCGAAGTGGGATCCTCTTGAACAGTCCGGTTCAGGATTTTTAGTCATTTTCTTCTAAAAAAGAATGATAAAGAATGATGATGGTGGGTTTCGAACCCTGGTTCTACTAAAAACATTTTGTTCTCATTAACTGATATGCCACTTTGTTAGTAAACACTGTATATGAACTAGTACTAAATTAACTCAAACCCCCCCTTTTATTGAACCCAGTTGAACTGCTGGAAAACCGGACCGGTCATCTCCCCGGTTGGATGGCCGGTTCGGTTTTTACAACATTGAGAGAGAGAGAGAGAGAGAGAGAGATGGGAGCCTCATATTTGTAGAAGGTAATTCTCCTCATGCAAAATGATTATATTCACTTGGTGGTGCCCTCATAGAAGATCCACACCGTTCATCATTTTTTTAATGCCAAATATGTACGGGTACAAAAAATCAAGTGGTTTGGAGGTTTGTTACCCATGCATCATGATGTCCAATTTATAATACAATTTGCTATACTATTGAAATCGTCATTTTGCAACCACATGATGCATGTGTAAAAGATCTCCAAACAAGTTGATTTTTTTTACACATTCATTTCATGACATACAAATCATAATGGACAGTATGGATTTTCTATAGAGGGTCTCACCAAGTGATTATAATCACTTTGTATGAGGGAATCACCTCATACAAATATGAGGCTCACTCACTTTTCTTTTATATATATATATATATATATATATATATATATATATATATAGTGGAGTCTTCGGTTGCGAATAGGGGTTGGTGCGAACTGCGTGTGAACGAATTGATGTCGCTATCCCCAATAGCGGCAACAGTGCAGATGATGCTGCTATTGGGAATAGCAGCAACAGTTTGTTCGCACGCAGTTCGCACCTACTCCCGTTGGCAACTGAAGGTTATACACACACACACACACACACACACACACACACACACACACACACACACACTAGATTTGCCCGTGGGCACGTGCCCACGACACGTCTTCGGAACGATACAGCATATGAAAGTCTTGTAAACAGTAAAACAACAATTATGTAGCTCAAGTTTGAATAGTAAAACAATAATTAGTTGTAAATAAAAGTCTATGTTTCCATTAGTATATGTTGAAAAATAATTATAAATGGGGGTGTACTCCAACTTCTTAGAACTTTTGAGTGTGGAAAATGATGACATTTAACTGTTGATGAGATATTTGCTATTTTCAATGTAACATGAGCAATAAAAAAATGCATAAAAAAATATGAAAATTTACAAACCTGAAATATGAAAATATAAATTCCTGAGTAAATAGAGAGAGAATGATAGAGAGAGAGAGAAATAAATAAATAAATAAATAAATAAAGGAGTTGTTTTGGGGGGTTTGAATTTGAGTTCTGGGGGAAAACTTTTGGGCGGGAAAATAGGTTTTGTGAAGTTAGATCTGGACCATTGATTTCAACCTTATGGAATGAGAGCCACTTGATAGCTTTCTTTGTGTTTTATTATATATATATATATATCAGGTTCATCTTTTAGGGGAAAGTAGATATGTTCTGTTATATTGAGAAAGGAGGATGGAAATAATAAACCTGGGTGCGGGTGCCTACACAGATGAAAAACCTCTCTCTATCTCTCTCTCTCCTTCGGGTGCCACTCACACAGTACTATAGAAGGTACAAGTTTGGGAAATGTGCCTCTAATTTTCATCAGCCATTTTTACTCACAATTGAATTATTTGATAAATTTGATTGAAGTTACAAAATTGCCATTAGTAAATGCTGAGTCTCTCTCCTCCGTCCACACGGCCAGTCACACGCTACTATAATAAGCAATGTTACAGAATGTGGTGTGCAGAGCTATGCGATTCAACTTCACATACTGCATAGGCTGGACAGGAGATACAACACGTGTGTTGCATATGCGGGTTGCAATTAATAATAATAATAATAATAATAATAATAATAATAATAATAATAATCTATAAAATTCTATTAAAAATCAGGAAAAGTCGGGGGAAAAAAGAAACATAACAAAGAATGTAATAACTACCAATTTATACATCTAAAGAAAATAAAATAAAAATTAATCTGGTGCTAACACAATGAAGCACAACAATATGACTAAAAAGCTGGCTACACATTTTGATACTAAAAACTTGAAGGTCGCTATCCATGTAAACACTTTTAATAACAATTAACAACCTCATCAAGCATAAGTGATGAAAAAATAAGCTCGTACCATAATGAAAAAGTAGAAATTAATTTGCAACATAGAAATGAAGAAACAAAGTAACAAACTATTATGCGACCGCATAGCCTCAAATAATGGGCCCACATAACCATTATGATTTTTGCTGTATTTTAGAGGGTATGTGAACAAATTTCAAGAAATTGTGCCTCAGAGAGCATACACATCGCATATTTCCATGGTTTATAACACTAATAGTTGGTGCAAATTTGGGAAATATTCCTTTGATTTTGTATGTCAGTTTTTGCTCACAATAGAATTGTTTGATGAATTTGATTGAAGTTACAAAATTGCAATTAATAATGGAAAGTTGTACATAAGTCCATCTTAGATATTAAACTTTAATAGGGTTCATGGATAAAACTTGAGGATTCGAGACATGGGAGGAAATTTCCTCCTATTTCGCTCGAAATAAACCGATTTTCACATTTGGCATTCATGATCTTCATCGGTTAAAGAGGGCTCCATATCATAAAACATAAAACATAGGGTGATTATAAATCACAAGATTCAAACATCTTTTGCTCCTTCATCGAGTGATTGCAAAATGAATCATTTTCAACAATAAAACAAATGAGACCACTTAATGAATGAGTAGAACATGCTCAAACCAGTATTTCCAATGTCTCTCGACATTCCGACATGTTCCTCGATATCATTATTTGATGGATCTCCACCACCGTTATGTCATTTTTGGAAAGAATTCCCGACATATTGGGTTGAATCATATCAACTGACTTGTCCTCCGGCATGTTGAGGTGCGTGTTCTAAAAGTTATCCAACACATGGTAATTGCAATTTACGCTTCACTTGAATAGGTGTCGGTGTTGGCCAAATAACTTGGTATAACAATTAAACTAGAAATCTTCTTGGTGTAGAACTAGGGCTCTAAGTAATCCCTAATTTACCTAAATTGCATCATCACAATGTAGATCTTCTTTGTATTCGGTTATTATTCTTTTATTCCTTTGCTATAGTATTTGTCTATATGTCTTAAAAAGAGAGACAAAAGGGATACTATTTGAAGATAATTCATTATCTATAAACGTTTAGGAAATTTATCTACTCCAATATTACGATCTTATATTTACCATGTGTCCCTACATCCGCTATCTTATGTGAAAATTTTAAACCCAGGTTCAAACCTCATGATATCTAATCCTCGACGTTTTATGACATGTCTTTGAACCATGGTTTATTAGGTATCCTATCAGCTACGATTTCTCTTTAATATTGGACATACTGGGAGTATTGGTAGCTGATTTTCAGTTGGACACTTGACCAGTGCATCTTGGTGTTGTTACTAATCATTTATAGTTACTCAAAAATTAGGTTTAAAAAAAAAGGAATCATGTGCACTTAGGATAGTAACTCTGTTTTATTTTTATTTTCAGCAATGTACACATACAGGGTACTTTTGTCATATAAAAGCAAAATTTCTATTTTAGGATAGTTTTTCAAAATTCTTCATGTTGGTGTGGTGTTGCATCGTATGTCTGTGTGTCCGTATCCGTCCTTCGTAGATTTACATGTTTTAGTTACTAGTGTGTATGTATGGTAGCTGGAATTCTTTATTAACTTCTAACCTATCATTGTTAGGGACTTTACTGACGTGTCTGAGAATTTTATTAATCAAATCAATACAGTTTTGACTTTTTAGGCATTCAATGATTCACTTTATACATTTTTGAACAACACATAGATACAATGTATTTTCAACAATCGCATGGGAAACTGGTGTTGAAATAGTTACAGACAGTTTAAAAATATTCTCTTTATCATATCATATCATTATTTACAATTTTTTTTGTGAACATTTGCATTAGTGTAATAGTTCCTTGCCGATATTGTTAATAAAAAAAGTTGGTGAATAGTAATATCATCTTCTCCAATTTTTTCAACAATATGGAATATTTTTTTTTCCATAAATATGGCGTCTTTATAATTGTGCTTAAGGAATTTTCTTAATTCTGTTTCCGGACTGAATTTTAGAGTTGAAGCTGAGAGACATAGCAGCCTCATCACTTCAATGACTCGGCACTAAAATGCATCCTCTACCTCCCTTATTAAGTCATAATATCTTTGTCTAGAATTTTCCACTTTTTTCTTTAAAAAATGATTTGAAGTGGATTTATGAGTATATATCTCAGATATATTTGGATGTTTTCTTTCTCTTGTTTAGTTGTCATGATGCCGAAGAAAGACTTGATGTGAGAAACAGACATCCTATCACTCGCAGGGAAAAGCATGAACTCTTCCTGGTGAGTTTGCATTCTCAAAATTTAAAATATCTATTAAATGCCAAACTATATACATTGATTTCTTACATCTACTATCATTTATTGTCCATTGCTCATAATGATTTCAATCAGGTCGCAATCAATGGCGTTCCTTCAGATACTAAGGATAAAGATGAGACACTAGAGAGCGAGTTCTTTGATACAAGACAAGCATTTTTGAACCTTTGTCAATTAAACCATTATCAATATGACACTCTCCGCCGTGCTAAGCACGCCTCGATGATGCTCTTATATCACCTCCACAATCCAACTGCACCTGCATTTTTAACAACATGCAATGTCTGCTTTTGTGACATTGAAGCTGGTCAGAGCTGGCACTGTGAATTTTGCACGGATTTTATTGTATGCAGTAACTGCTACCACAAAGAAGGTGGTGTTGATCATCCTCATAAGCTATCAAATCATCCTTCCAGTACTGACCATGACACCCAAAATAAAAAAAACCAACAACAGCGAGAATTACAGGTAATTTTGCTTGTTTGCATTTTCTGTTTTCAGAATTCTATCTTCTGCAGAAGTAGAGACTAGCTTTATGTGCCTTTGGAGCACTAAGTATATATGGTTTGAAGACCAATGTTCGGTTGTCGTGATTAGTGTGCTGAAAATTATGCATCTCGTCTCCATTTAATGTTTTAATACCAAAACTAGACTATATGGTTCCTTTAGATGACCTTTGATTCAACTCTCATATCCAGTTATATTAGTAAGATTTTCACGCTTGGCGCTCAGCTCAGCTAGTCAGCTCCACATGTTGGTAACTGAGTTCTCCTTGCCCTTCGTGTTCTCTAGTTATACTAATCTTTCTTTTTTCCTTTTAGTGTAAATACTCAAGGTATATCCAATCATCTCATTTCTTACCCATATACCTGTGAACCTTTTTAATTAAACCCTTATGGATGTAGAGATCACTTAATTAAAGGTTTCTATGTGTAGTTGTTACTAATTATAGGTGTCACTTCTTAATGACTTTATATTAATTTCTTACTAATTATAGAATTCACTTATAGTCAAAAGCCTGGCGCTACTCGGCCTGCCTAATATTATAAATTTTGCACGTCTCACCTATCTTTTTTGCTAATTTTTTCATGCATTCTTAGCTCGTTACATGTATTGATTTCTGACATGTTTATATCTAAATATTTATTTGTCAAGTACGTAGAAAAGCAAAAATTGTTAGTGAAAAATATCTAGCAACCAAGGTATTCTATTTTAGAGCACACTTCTGGATATGACTGTACGAATTGGAATGAGTGCCAATGCATGGCCTATCCCCTGCACAATCTTCTTGAAAATAGAGATCATGATGAGGACATCGGTTCTGTTTTGTTTTGTTTTGAGATTTAGCCATATGTAGTCTGTTTGAGAGATTTGTTAGAGATTTGTTTGAGAGATTTGATTCAGATTTGTTGGAGATTTGTTTTGGAATTGTTTTGAGTCTATATATAGGCCTTGAGAATAATGAGATGGTATGCTATTATTGATTAAAAAAATTATTGTGTGTTGAGTTGTTGTTCTTCATTCTCCTCTTGTGTGTGTCAGACCATAAGAGAATATTAAGGTTCGTGAGAAGCTCTAAACTACACTCAAATCCCCAAATCTTTATTCAAACCCTAAACCCTAAATAAAAATAAAAACCCTAATCTAACCCCCCTCCAATCATAGCCGCCAACCCCCTTCTCTTCTTCCTTTTTCTTTCCCTTCCCGAAACCCAAACCCTATCCTCCTTGTCTCCAACTGCCACTCACCCCGTTCTCACTTCCGTCCCGCTTGCTCCCCACCTGCCCGAAACCCCACATCACCGACTGCGTCTCTTCCCCTTCTCCCTGTCTTCTCGACACTCCCCGACCACCACCACTCTCCCGATGTCCCCTGACCACCACCACCACTCCCTTACCCTCTTCCCCCACCACCTCCTCAACCCGCATCATCACACGAAGCAGTTCTTGCAGCCATCTCCCCGACCACCGACAACAACGCCCCCTGGCTTCCTCCGCTACCACGTGCCACCTCGACAACAGCTGCTGCCTTGCTGCTTTCGCTAGTCCAATAGCCTCGATCCCTTCTCCTCTCTGTTGCTACACATGCTTCGAACCCCGGTAATCTCTTTTCACTTCTCCATTATTTGTGGTGCTTCCTATCATTTCTATAATATTGTTTGAATTATTTTTCGTCCACAAATATTAAGAGTGTTTCTACTTGCCGATTAGCGTACACATCATTATTGAATATCTTATTTGCTAATAACATTTAAGTATATTTGTTGATTATCAGGCTTGAATCTTTAACTGGGCTTGTTAAACTTAGTCATCTCTTGAAAATCTATCAAACCAATTATTAATTTTAATTTCTAACTTAATCGGCACTACATGTTGGTAAACTTAATCTTTTGATATTCTTGGAAAATTCTCTACCTAGGGTTAAATTTGCATAATTTTGGTATCAGAGCGAAGGTTCTTAAAACTCTAGTTCTTCCATCATTTAGTCATAATTTTTGCATTCATTTAGGATCATTTTAGGGTTATTATTTTAGATTGTTTTAGATATTAAAAAAATATTTTAGTTGCACTTAGGTCACGTTTCCCCAAATTTTCAGCAAGCATGCGACCCTAGTTTTTCGCCTTTGGTGAATGCGTCTTCGCAGTACTATCACAAATCTTGAAGAGCCTTTATTGTCCCTTCTAAACTACACAATCAGGAATCCTAGAAATCAGCGAGCCCCTCTTCGAATTGAAATGGACAACTTTGACATCTCCACCACCTTTGCTGCCATTCAATCAATTTTTGTCAATATCAATCAGATGCTTGAACAAGTGGAATTGAATCAAAATGTTGTCCCTGAGTTTCGTCCTAATCGTCAGTTCCCTCAAGGGAATGATCGTGACGATCGACATCAAGATCGTGACCCTAACGAACAATATAAGACAAACGTTAAGGCTGGCATTTTCCACTTTGAAGGCCATATGGAACCCCAAGCTTTTCTCGATTGGATTCGTTTCATGGACCACTATTTTGTATGGTTTGACATGAGCGAAACCCTGAAGGTTAAATTTGCCACGATGAAATTGACTGGTAAAGCTCAACAACACTGGACCAATCTTGAACATATCCGCAGAGGCCGATGCCTGACACCCATAACCACTTGGGAGGCCATAAAAGAGCTCACCGAGAGATACGTGCCACTGTCATTCCATACCCGATTGCTAGATTCGTGGAACCAACTTTATCAAGGAAGCAAATCTACCCAAGAGTATGTGGATAAGTTCGACATCTTCATTCGGTGCAATGCTTTTGGTAAAAAGAGCAAAGAACAAACTCTCTAGGTTCTGAGCTGGACTACGAACTGATCTTAGACTCAAGCTAATTCATAAAAATGTAGACTCCTTGGGAGTAGCTTATGCCCTTGTCCTCGATATGAATTTTCTTAAAGCAAGTTTTTCCTACAAGTTCAGCGATTTGAGAGATCATTCGTCTAAAATGACCTCCACTGACCCCGCTAGACCTGAGCCCCCTCTTCTCAGTACCCCAACAAGTCTAACCCAAGCAAGCTTACTTCAAATCCCTATGCACTTAAAAATGACAGCATGAGTAAGAACACTGAAAGAGAGTATTCTAAGATTGATCTTCTCACTAAGTGCTATAAATACGAGGGATACGACCATGTTGCTGGCAACTGTTCCAGCCCCAGTAGGATTAACATTGAATAAGGTACCACTGTCATTGATGATGAGCCCGAAAATGAGTTTTTCTATGAACCTAATGTAAGTGATGACTTCGACGAAGAAGAGGATGACCGGTATCTCAACTGTATTCGGTCGATTCAATCACCCCCATTGAATGTAGTCAGATGTGCTTTGTCCCAACTAAATGAAGAAGATGATTGAGAGTGCACTGCTATATTTCACAAATTCATGAAAATTGTGTATGGTTATCGTCCTAGACAACCCATAGATCTTGTCCCCATGTTAAAACATCAGTCTCAGAGTCTGCATCCACATTTGTATTCCGCATTCATGATCTGCATTGAATTTTTTAAAAGAAATTAATGAGAATAATTTTGACTACAAGTTAAGAGCAGATACTTGAAGGAAATTAAATGCCCATGATGTTGGTGACGAAGTGATGGTTCGAATTCTTTCAGAACAGTTTCCAGTTGGATCCTTAAGAAATTGAACACGTGCAGGCCCATTTAAAATTTTGCATAAAATCAATGATAATGCTTATGTCGTTGACCTTCCTGAAGGTTTTGGCATAAGACTTTCAATATTGAGCTTTTAGTACCCTATAAAGGCCCATAATTTAATCCTGGAATTCTTCTTATAGATGAACCTATCCTATAGCCTACTGGTGAGATTCCTACATTTTTCCCCTTACCCGACCAATACTTGCTCATTGATAGACAAATTGGATAATATTTTAAATGATCAGATAATCTCTACTAGAGATGGTATTCATAGGTTTTTGGTGAGATGGAAGAACAAGCTGAAGTCACAGATACTTGGATTGATCATGAAGAGCTCCAGCACTTGGATCCAGATCTTTTGGAGCACTATGACATGATCACTAGTTTTGACTCGACTGGGTTGAGCTCCCTCCCACCCGAAGAGAATGATGAGGACATCAGTTATGTTTTGTTTTGTTTTGAGATTTAGCCATATGTAGTTTGTTTGAGAGATTTGTTTGAGATTTGTTTTGGATTTGTTTTGAGCCTATATATAGGCATTGAGAATAATGAGAAGATATGCTATTATTGATTTAAAAAAATGTGTGTTAAGTTGTTGCTCTTCATTTTCCTCGTGTGTGTGAGAAGATCTAAACTACACCCAAATCTCCAAATCTTTATTCAAACCTTAAACCCTAAATAAAAATAAAAACCCTAATCTAATCCCCTCCAATCACAGTTGCCAACCCCTTTCTTCTCTTCTTCCTCTTTCTTTCCCTTCCCGAAACCCAAACCCTATCCGCCTTGTCTCCATCTGCCAGTCACCCCATTCTCACCTCCACCCCGCTCGTTCTCCACCTGCCCGAAACCCCCTATAGCTGACTGCATCTCTCTACCCTCTCTCTCTGTCTTCCCGAGACCCCCAACCACCACCACTCTCCCGACGTCCCCTGACCACCACCACTCTCTCCCTCTTCCCCCGCCACCTCCTCAACCCACAGCATCACCTGAAACAGTTCTTGCTACCATCTCCCCGGCCACTGACGACGATGCCCCCTGGCTGCCTTCGCTACCATGCGCCACCTTGACAATAGCTGCTGCCCATGCTGCCTTCGCCAGTCCAACAGCCTCGATCCCCTCTCCTCTCCGTTGCTACACGTGCTTCGAATCCCGGTAACTTCTTTCTACTTCTCCATTATTTGTGTTGCTGCCTATCGTCTCTATAATATTATTTGAATTATCTGTTATCCACAAATATTGAGAGTGCATGCTTCTACTTGCCATTTAGCATACGAATCATTATTGAATATATTACTTGTTAATAATACTCAAGTATGTTTGTTGATTATTAGGCTTGAATCTTTAACTGGGCTTGTTAAACTTAATCCATTAAACCAATTATTAGTTTTAATTTCTAACTTAATCGACACTACATGTTGGTAAACTTAATATTTTGACTTGAAATATTCTCTACTTAGGGTTAAGTTTACATGAGATCATGCAGCCATGACTCACAGATCTTGAGGAGACCATCATCCCCCTGCTCCCCGATATGCAAAACCTATACCTCATGCCCCTTCTTCCGGGCACACACAAATTTTACTTAGTAGACAGCTCAACTGCCGGATTAGATGCTTATACAATAGACATTGAGGATAGATTTGTAGAGATATGCCTGACACTATATTTGCTGGATTGAGATCCAACTATAGTGATAAGTATTCCAAACGGGTGGGTATCTTTTCCATAGTTCAGACACATCGCTTTTGAAGGCTAATGTAGACTTATTCAATTCCTTTAGATTTGATGTTAATCAGCAACAGCACACTAGAGTTTTTGTTCCCTGCACTTCTCAAATGATCATCATATCTGTTTAGTTTATCCATTTGTTTATAGTTATAGTAACTCAGCTTTTATACCTAATCTCTGGAGTCGGTTTATGACTACACATTTTGGTAAACATATCTGGGTAAATATTGTTGCATCAATTTCATACTGTATTTTACTCTTTTAAGTTTCTAAAATATTCAAATACATTACGCAAAAAAGGAACAGACGTTTTATGCAATTAGTTAAAACATGGCTCCAATTTATCGGACCAATTTTGTTCCTTGTTTTCTTGCATCTGCTTTATCTAATGGAGATGTCGCTCTAGACATTCAGTATGACCTGACTTGAAAAGGACTTTCATATAATGCTGCAGCAAAGGATATTGCTTGATCTCCTTATGCACGCTTCTCAGTGCAAAAATGTGCACTGCCAATACCGTAATTGCCGAAGCATGAAGAACCTTTTCCGCCATGGGATATACTGCAAGACCCGTGCTGCTGGAGGTTGTGTCACCTGCAAGAAAGTGTGGTACCTCCTTCAACTCCATGCCAGAGCATGCAAGCAATCAGGATGTGTTGTGCCCCGCTGCAAGTGAGTGAACCCCCCTCCTCCTCTTCTTTTCCTTAGTGTTTATTGACCAATATTGTGGTTATACTCTGTTTTATTAAGTTGATATATTGGCTACACGTTAATTGTATATGTAACAAGTTTAGTTAATTATAGCACTATTTAGCTTTTAAAGCTATGATATATACATGTTAGTGGATACTGAAACTTCATCAACATCTTGTCTTTTCTTGTCAAAATGGAGTTGAATATGGGGATAAGTGTTCATGAAGATTTTTTACTAGTTTTACAATCAGTTGTCCCCCTGATGCCAACCCTATCTAAACTGGTACCAAGTTGGTTTGACATCTACTAAAAAATAGACTACTTTCGCATCTTCCAATTCTTGTATTCTAGGGGAAAACTCTAGGAGGAGTCAGATTTGATGTTGACAAATGGTGAATTACATTCTAACTGTTAACTCCAAGGCACTTGCAAAGATCAAGAGTCAAAATAGAAGAAATTCCCATCCGACAAGATTGAAACTATATATATAGGGAAATGCTCCATTGAAAACGCAAATGTAGTGAAAACCCGTGAAAACAACCTAGGCCGTTGTTGGGAACAACGGCCTAGGTTATAATGCATTATAACCTAGGCCATTGTTCTCAACGACGGCCTAGGTTTGTTTTTACGTTTTCCAAGCTAGAGTGCGTTTTCAATGGAGCATTTTCTATATATATATATAGGGTAGTGATCCCCTAAGATTTGGTCGTATACCTTAGTTTAGGATTCAGATATGAAGATCGTCCGATTGAAGCGGAATGCATTGGGAGGTAGGGAAAAAACCAAAAATTAAAAAAAAAACTCACAAAAAAAACCCCAACATTTTATCCCAAATTGAGTTGGAGTTGGAGAATCTGGTGGCGGCCGGTGGTGATTAGTGGAGTGGGAGACTGGAGGCGGCGGCAACGGCAACTTGTGGAGGTGTAGTGTAGGTGGCGATGGTGGTGGTGGTGACTGATTTGGAGGTGATGGTGATGATGATGATGGAGGTGGTGGTGGAGGCGATGGCGGTGGGGGTGGGGGTGGTGGCGGAGATGGTGAAGGGGGAGAGGCGGCAGCAGCCACCGGTGGAGGTGGCAATGGTGGTGGAGATGGTGGTGGTGGTGGTGGTGGTGATTGATTTGAAGGAGATGGTGATGGTGATGATGGTGGTGGAGGATATGGCGGTGGTGGTGGGGGTGGGGGTGGAGACGAGGCGGTGGCAGCGATCGGTGGAGGAGACGTGGTGGTGGTGGTGGAGATGGGCGGCAAGAGACAGAGAGGAAGAGTATAGCGGGAGAGTGAAGAAGAAGGGGGTTTTGGCTCAAGGGATTGAACCGGACGGCCGGGTTTTTTTGGGTTTATTTTCTGCTGGAATCTTAAGTGAAGTGTTATGAGCCATTGGATCTGAGATTATCCAACGGCTTACAACAGATTGTGGGTATTGGATCTTAATTTGAGAAATAAGACCAGATCGTAGATACGAAGGCCTAAAGGCCGAGTGCACACCATAGCTAGTGCACAACGGAAGGGGACTCTCTCTCTCTCTCTCTCTCTCTCTCTCTCTCTCTCTCCCTCTATATATATATATATATATATAATTGATTCCATATGTAAGAAATGGAAATTGTCACCCCCTCTGTTCTTTCTGTTCTCATGAGACCATCCACCGAACTTGGTACCTCACAATATCAGGCTTGTGTGAAGTGTGAAGTGCTTATATATTTTTAAATTGTGTAGTAGTCCCTAAAACAGGTTATTAATACGTTCATCCCACATCGTAAGCGAAGGACAACTATTTGTTAGGGTCTGGTATATAAATATGCATCTACTTTGGACTGATGTGTCAATCCCTAAAAGAAAATGAATCCTCTTCAAATTACCTCTTTTTTTTTTTTCTTTCTTTTTTTTTTATTTTTTAACCAGGGATCTTAAGGAACATTTCAAGAGATTGCAGCATCAAAGTGAAACCAGGCGAAGAGCTTCAATGATGGAGATGATGAGACAGCGATCAGCCGAGGTTCAAGGGGGGTAACCAAAATATGATATTGTACAGTAAAACAAAAAGGTGTTAACATTTACAAGGATCATCCTGTCCCCCATATAAAAAGGTATAAACAGTCAATAGTGGAAAGAAAGTAGGCATTTTAGCATAAAAATTGATGCAGATCTGAGAAGAAGAAAAAAGTCGATGCTGCTACCATCTTATCCTCTCTTATCAGTGACCCAGAAAGGCGATGGTAATGATTATTCATTGGTTTCCTTTTGTATTCTCTTGCCAACTGGCCGTTGTACTATAAATGATTATGGTGTTATATAGATACTGTAACCTGTGAATCATCAGATGAAAAATGTTGGCCTCTGTCGGCTGTAGTTTTTCCCTTTTTTGTACTTCCATTTCTTCTTCCAGAGCTTTTGAACTTGGTACTTGGATGTATCTTAGGGGGCAAATGGAAGATAAGATTATAGGCAAATTTTACATGTGTCATGTGTTTTTGGAGTTCAATATAAATTTCTTTATTAAATTATTTTTATATTATGGATGAAAGCATCACCGGTTTATTTTGTATGTTTGATAGTCAAGCTTCGAGTTCTGATACTATCTTACGGAGTTTAATGGATCTACAGGTGTTGATGGTATCCCATCAGTTTTCACTTTCATTTAAAACTTTTTTTGGGGTTCTGATAGTTCTCTGTATGAACAAGTGATGGAATGTGATCTCGTATGTTAGTTGTTTAGATGTAAATGCAACATTTTCTTTACCAAAGGGTAATCTTCCATGGAATTTTTTGCCGTGCTAAGCCACTTTGTTGGGTATTTTCCAAACAATTGGCAAGTTTGAGCTAGTCGATGTCACGTCAACATCAACAGGGGCTTCTATTTTCAATATTGGTCTATTCATTTCAAAGATTGCTAACGGGCGTTCATTTAATGGTTTTTTGGCTGAAATGTTTGTTCGTTGCCGCTATTTTCATTAGCAACCAAAACATATGTGAAATCGTTGATGGGAATAGCGATCTTTTTTGAGGTTAAATGTCGCTACTTTTGGTTTGACCCACCCTCCAGGGTATTGTTGGGAGTTTATATTTTATTTTCTACATTGTAACTTTCTGTACTCTCCTCCGGTACGCTGGGGTTGTTTTATTAATCTCTTATTAATGAAACAGGGTGGCGTTATTCCACCTTTAACCTAAAAAAAAATAAAAAAATAACGACCTTATTTGAGAAGTATTTTGACACTTAACAAATTTCAGAGAGCAGTAGCTCTCGGAAAAAAAATTAGGTCGCTAGTGGGAATAACGATCTCAGTATATTGTGGTTGCTATTTTCACCAGCGACCTTAGTTTGGGAGGATATCTTCGCAAATCGAACAGAGAACTAATAGAGAGCAAGGAAAAATCCTAACCACTAAGGTCGCTATTGGGAATAGCGACCTCAGTATACTGTGGCCGCACACAATTGAGGTCGCTATAGGTAATAGCGACCGCACTATACTGAGGTCGCTATTCCTACTAGCGACCACAGCTGTCATAAATTCACATAGCTAACAGAGAACAAGGAGTATTCATTCAAACTGAGGTCGTTAGTGGGAATAGCGACTTCATTTTAATTGAGGTTAAGTGAGGGAAGGTTAAGTTTTGCGCGCGCGCGTGTTGAGGTCGCTAGTGAGAATAACGACTTCATTTTAATTTGGATGTGTGTTGGGGGGGGGGGGGGGGGGGGGGGGGTGTGTGTGTGTGTGTGTGTGTGTGTGTGTGTGTGTGTGTGTTAGGAATAGTCATCGACAAACCATTTTTTTTCTTTTCCTGCTAATATTCACAGACAAACCAATTGCTAAACAAAAGATGATCACAACATACTCTAGCAATCGTGTGGGCTGCTAGATTACAATCTCGTTTCTCATGAATGACAGAGAGGTGGGCTATGCTTGAGAAGCTTGCAACAGTTATTGATGATGTTGTGTAGTTGCCAAGGAGAGGGAGAGGCGAGGTCATTGATGCAAATAACCACATTAGTTGAATGAATCATTAATGACAATGCAAACTCTATTGCGGAAATGTAGAGATAAGAGCATTCCTTCTCTAATAGCTACAGCTTCGGCCAACTTGACATTCGAACGATCAGATTGTGAGGAGCACACATAAATCACCTCACATTGGGAATTGCGAACAAGCGCAACTGAGCCTTCCCTTGACATATTCAGTACAGCTGCATCAGTGTTGATTTTTGACGTGCCAAACAGTGGTTTCTCCCATTGGTTGCAGCTGCTCCTTTGGGTTTGCTTGGTTGGGAAATTTGACCAACAGTTGATAAGCAAAAGTGTGGTGTTTCCTATTTGACCCACCAGTCTATAAATATATGAATTTTGACTTGACATGCGTAATAAATGCATTTTATTATTGCCGACAAAAATAAACTACATGAACTACATAGAGTTGGTATCGGATCCTACCCTATCGGGTCCGAATCCAGATCATCCACTACCCAGATTCGGCCCGGTATCTCAAGGATCCAAAAATTGGATCTAAACCCGGACTTGCAAGAATCGGGTCCGGATCCTTATTAAAAAAACCTACCTGTCGGGTCCGGTAGCGAGAAATAAATATTTGCACTTAAATATTTTTGCACCCAATACCCTAGGTTCCAACAATTTTTACACTTAAGTACATGAATAAATATTATATTTACACATCTATCTTCAACAATTACTATTTAAATGTATATCCCTATAACTCTATTATTCAAATTCCATATTTTTGAGATATTTTTTAACGGGTCCGGGTCCGGATCCGGGTAGACTGAACCCGGACCCGGATCCGAAAGTGCATTGGGTCTTATTTTAGGACTCGGACCCGCACCCGTATAGATCGGGTCGATTCCGATCCAATGCCGAGTCCGGATCGGGTCCGGGTATCGGGTCAAAGTAACATCTCCAGAACTACACGTGCAGACCACCTGAACGAAATCTTATAACTCCTCCTTCCCCCTTTCCCAGGGATGGCAAACCGGCCCGGCGGGCCGGTCCAATTCACGGCATGCCGGGACAATAACTGTACCGGGTCGGCTCCTGTTTGTGTCAAAACCAGTATGGGCCGGTCTGGTTCCAAAGGGGAAGGAGGTAAGCTCAGACCAGCCCGCCAGCATGGTCCCCCCGGTTCGACCCGAGACGGGCCAATTTTTGAATTTTTTTCTCTTTAACATATAAAATAAAAAACATGTAATATTAAAAATAGCTCAGTAACTATTATTATTGTAAAAAGTTACAATTGTTGTTAATAGAAATTTAAAGTTTGAGTTAGTTTACAAGAAACTTAAAGTTTACGATTGATTTTCAATCTTCAGGAGTTAGTGAGATATTTGGTCTTCATACTCGGATTTTTTTTTAGACGTGGTCTTCATTCCTCGGAGTTTTTGAGAATTCGTTTTCATTCTTCGGGAGTATCACTACCACTTGAGTCTTCTTGTATTCCTTGAGTCCTAATTTCCGCTTTTATCCAACCATCCGAGCACACTAGCGTTATCATAGTCTCCAATAATAAATGGTTCATTTTCTCGTTTAATATCCTGCCACCAGAAGAAAGAAATACTTTATGATGTGACAATCGACGCCCACGCGCGGGGGGGGGGGGGGGGGGGGGGGGGGGCACTATTTTTCGGGCTAATTGCAAAAAACCTCACTCTGCTATGACCCTCTTTAAAAAAAACCACGCTACACTATTTTTGGTATAAAAAAATTGCTGTGAACTGTGTTTTCAACACAATTTCTTTTATTAAACCTCACTCACTTCCTTGTTGAAAACGAAGTTGACGACAGTTTTTTTACACCAAAACAAGTTTAGTGTGGTTTTTTGAAAGAGGGACATTGTTGAGTGAGGTTTTTTGCAATTTATCCTTATTTTTCCACAATTTTAAAACATCAATGTTGTTGTCACTTGACAATGTAGACTGTGCATTATACCATTTTAATTCATTTGGTGCATTTATCATAGGTTTTTAAAGATGTAATACGACTTCATACAGATGATAATGATGATGATGCAATGCCTTTACTTTTGGATAAAGATAATAATGTTGCTGTTGTTGTATTTTGACCACTAGATGCAAATATTGTATAATATCATATAAAGTATCTAATACTAACTCAAATTTTAATATATATATATTCTTCATAATCATAAGCTAATTCTTCAACCAAACTATAAAATATTTCAATCAAACCCTTCTCACCATCTAACTTGATATGAGGATCCATTACACTTGCAACATAATATAGCGTAGAAAGATGATGAAAATATTTTATGAATTTTGCGTAAGCGGGAATAATAATTGTGAGAATAATAATTGTGCTAATCAAATGGTCAAATTTCATTTCTTGAAATGTTTGCATTGTACAAACTATAGCAAATAAAGCACAATTAGAAATGGAAGCATAAGACCATCTGTTCTCAAATTGTGGGTATTTGACATATAGGAATAAGAATTTTGGATTTGAGTTGTAGTTGTTTTAACCCAAAATTTGAGTTCTTGATTTTAGAAATAGGTCGGACGATAGATGATGTCTCGTCCTACAAAAAAAATCGTTTGAAAAATGTATCGGACGAGGAACAATTTCCTGTCCATTGTTTTAAAAAATAAAAAAATAAAAAACCAACGGACGTGAAATCATTTCTCGTTCGTGGATTTAAAAATAAAAAAACTAAATTCTAATTGACTCTAAACTTAATCCTAATTAAATCTTAAATAAATCTTAAATCTTAATTATGTTTCAATTAAAACCTAATATATATCCATAATAATTATTATAGGCCTACTTCAACCAAATTTCTTCACTTTATGGAAAAATTGGGATTTGACGGGAGATCGTCTCCCGTCCGATTTTTTTTTTAATATTTAAATTTTGATTGGATGGGAAATGATTTCCCGTTTGATCAATTTATTAAAACGTAGAATAAAAAAGAAAGTAGAAGTGACGAAAGATGATCTTTCGTCCGATTCTTTTTAAAAAAATATATGGAAAGATCATCTTTCGTCGGTTATAATTTTCATATTCCTATATCTTCTGCCAAATATAGCCGACCATTGTTCTCCTAAAACCCAAAATTTGGGTATATAGCCAACGACTATAGCACTCTTTTTTTTTGTTTGGAAAAAATGACTTTTTAGCCAATGACTGCAGATGCTCTAAGAACTTGAAAATTGAATAGTTGCATCAAAGGTAGAGGTGGCATCCGGGTCGGGGCAACCCACAACCTGCCTGACTCAACCCGACCCACGTTGACCGAGTTCGGGGTTTGGGTCAAACCCGCAACCCTTACCGGGTCGAACCGGGTCGCCAAAAAATGAACTGTTAATACACGACAAATTTGGGTTTGGATTCAAACTCGCTCAACCCGGCCCGAAAACCCGCCACCCAATCCAAAACTGCCCGAACCAGACCTACCAACCCGCAACCCTTACCGGGTCGCCAAAAAATGAACTGTTAATACACGACAAATTTGGGTTTGGATTCAAACCCGCTCAACCCGGCCCGAAAACCCGCCACCTGATCCAAAACCGCCCGAACCAGACTTACCAACCCGCAACCCTTACCGGGTCGAACCGGGTCGCCAAAAATTGAACTGGTAATACACGAAAAATTTGGGTTTGGATTCAAACCCGCTCAACCCGGCCCGAAAATTCGCCACCCGATCCAAAACCGCCCAAACCAGACCTAACAACCCCCAGGTTGAGACTTGTTGGACCAGAACGAGTCAAACGGTCGACCTGCATGTGTCGATCATTGGCATACCTGCAGCTAACTGCTCTAGTTGCTGGGATTTTTTTTGGGGGGGGGGTGTGGATTTTTTTTTTACTATAAAAACCCCCTAATTTCACTCAAATTTTTTCACACCACCATCTATTAACTCTCTTACTCTCTTTACTACTACTACTGCTTTCAAATTTAAATATTCTTCAACAAGTGAACAACAAAGAAGTGAACAAGTTCGATCGTATTGAATTCGTGCCGACTCAACTATGTCTATTACAAAATCTCTCAACAAAGAAGAGCTCTCTCTCTCTCTTTCTACGACCACTACAAACTCCCTCGACTACGTCTTATTCTAGAGTCTCTCTACTATTATTTTATCTATCATTTCAATATATGATTATTCGTGAAGTATAGTAACAAAATTTCTAAATTCTCTCAACTCTTTATTATTGTTGTAGTTTTTTTTTTTAATCATATTTGTTTGTTGATTTTTCGTTACTCTCTCTTTCAATCCTCCTATTGTTTTTTTGAATTTTTTTTCACATATACCTCCTATATTATTATTTTTTGTTGCATCACATACACGACTGAACCACTAGATTTTTATTTTTTTTATATACACTACTACTACAAACCATTTATCATGTCTAGATCACGGTCGTAGCCAAAGTGGACAAGATTTCACTAGTTCATCTCGTCGGCATCCAACAATTTCACAATTAGAGCCCGAATATAACCCTATGCTTAACATAGGTTCTCACAATGTTTCTCCATACGACATAGAATAAGAAATGCATACTAGTGACATACAAATACATGAAACCAAATCCGCACAACAGACTACCTGAGGTCCTTGTATATCCCTTGCTTGAGTAATTCTTCTCTTAGCCTATCCAACCAGACCACCCGAGGACTTGATATCAATGATAAACCAACACGATCATCATGAGGAACCCGGGATAAGCTATCTGCACCTGCATTTTTGTTCCCAGGCTTGTACACAATTTTGTAACTATACCAAGCTAACTTGTCTAGCCATTTTTGTTGCTCTGGTGTCGAGATTACTTGATTCACCAAATTATGGAGACTTTGATGATCAGTTTGTATGGTAAATTCCATACCTGTTGCTACTGATTTTGGTGTGGGAGCAAACATATGAATTTTTAGATTCTCGAGAAAACGAATAAGGCAAACCTGTTGACCTTCACTAACGTGTTGACCAGTTTTTGCTACTACCGTTGACCTGCAAAAAGTGTGATACACCGGGATGGATCCCTCCGACGCACCCTCCGACGCTCTTGTTAGTAATTAAGAAGATTATGAAAGAGCTTTATGTGAAAAGTATTGATTACCTCGTTATGGTGGGGGGGAGGGGTCTTTATAGTCGCCTTAGGGATCCGTTTCGAGATAAGGACAAATCTCTACTTCCCAGTGTTGATGGATAAGAAGTGGTTAAAACCGCCTCTTAGGGATAATCACAAATTTGAATTATTCTTTATCCTTCTGAACTGGTTTGTAACGGGTTGGTACCCATACCTAGTAGGACATATCCGTTTATAGGTTATTGGGCTTTGAAGAAAGACCCAGTTTCCATTTCAGACTCGTTTGTAGGTAAAATTACCGTTTTACCCTTGAGAGCTTTAAGATTCGTGTCCGATTTGAACGGTCCTAATTTGGTTCTATTTTTAGCCATATCACAAGCCCCCCCCCCCCTCCTGGAGATTGAGTTTTAAAGTCTTTGAGGAGTAGTTTTGTCCGTTTTCAATGGCTAATAGAATTTATCGGATTTCTCGGGGGAGTCTGGATCTTGCTCGAGGTGTAACAGTGTCAATATGAGCTTGTAAAGTATCCAAAATTATCCTATGAATTTTCTGGATTTTTTGTGATTTTTCCAGATTTCTCTGATTTTTTTTGAATTTTTTATTCATTTTCTGAATTTAAATAATCGATTACCGAAAATTTTAATTAATTGTTCTAATATAATAATAATTATTTTCAGAATTTAAATATTATTTTCCAAATTAATCATTATTTTAAAAAAAATTTAATTAATCTTTTCGATTTTTAATTAATTTTTCGGATTTTTTAAATAATTATCTCAATTAAATAAATAAATTAATTAAATATTACTTGGACACGTAGCGCAATCCTGTGCGTTGATCAAAATCAGAGAGAGCGCATCGCAAATCAGGACGTTTTTCTCCCATGTGCAGCTCGGTGCCTCGGTTGCTCGGCACCCGTTCCCACCAGACGTGGCCACGTGGCCGGTCAACATTGACCGTTGACCACCACGTGGAACCCCTTTGTTTGCGCACATTCTCTGTTCTTCTTCCTTCCTCTCACGCTTTCCTCCTCCTTCTACTTCTCTTCGACCCTGGCTTCTGACCTCACCCTCGCCCCGTCCTCGACTAAGGCCTCGCCCCCTTTCCGACCTCGTCTGACGAGGAGCTCGGCGGTTGAGCTCGATGTGGTGAGCCTCGCCGATGGAGTTCTCAAACTCGGAGGCATTGAAGGTCGAGCTCGACTACGATGGGCTCAAAAGGAGGAGCTCGGTTGTAGCCTTGACGAGGGTGGTGCTCAGCGTCGGTGAAGGAAGATGGCGAGGAGCTGGCTCGAGCTCGGCGTCAGCGAGGAGGTTGGATGGCGAGCTCGACATCGGTGGGTGGTGGAGCTTGGCAATAATGGGTTTGGCTGCGGTTGGTGCTCGCAAAGCGGAGGTCGACGAGGGAGCTCATCTTCGGAGGTCGACGGGGTGAGGAGCTCGGAGCTCGTTGATGGGGTTGGAGCGCGGCAGTAATGGCAAGGCGATAGCTCATCGAGGAGGGTGAGCTCGGTGCTCGGAGCTTCGTCGAAGAAGCTCGAAACGGAGGGGAGTTGCGATGAGGCTTTGGGTTCGGAGGCGGCTTGAGCTCGATGACGGAAGAGGGAAGCTCGACGTCGATGGGTTTTTGTTTTTTGGCACCAAAATCCGAAGGAGAAGGGGACAAGATTCGGTTGGGTTTGGGTCCAAACGGGCTCTAACCCGACCCGTTAACCCCTAACTCCCTTCTTTCTTTCTTCTTGTTTTTTGGTGGTTGTTGTTTGTTCAGCGAATCCGAGCTGTTGATCGTGATTGAGCATGAATTTTGAGCTGAAGTTCTTTTCCCAATTTGCAGCTCGGTAGCTCGGATTTCAGATCCGAGCTACGTGGCTCCATTTGGACGGTTGATCACGATCAGGCACAAATCACGAAGGATTAGTTGTTTTTTGCCAATACGCAGCTCGGTGCCTCGGTAGCTCGGATTGTAGATCCGGAGTGCGTGGCAAGATCTGGGCCGCTTGATGAAGATCTGGCATGAATCGTAAGGCGATAGTTTTTGCCATTTTCACACTCAGCGCAGCTATGTTGTGACCCACTTTCTCGGTGCTATGGAGGTTCGATAGGGACACGTGACTCCTCGTTTCGAAGCTGACTCGAAGATCTACAACTTCTCTTTAGGAGTCAGTTGGAGAATCACCCGTATTGAGGGTCAGAATAGGCCCGCAGTATCTTTGCTTCTGTCGGTACTCGGATTGTAGATCCGAAGTACGTGGTGAGATCTGAGCCGTTTGATAAAGATCTGGCACGAATTACGAGGAATTAGTGATTTTTTTGCCAATATGCAGCTCGGTACCTCGGTAGCTCGGATTGTAGATCTGAAGTACGTTGCGAGATCTGAGCAGTTTGATGAAGATCTGGCGCGAATCACGAGGGATTAGTGATTTTTTTGCCAATTCGCAACTCGGTACCTCGTTAGCTCGGATTGTAGATCTGAAGTACGTGGCAAGATCTGAGCCGCTTGATGAAGACCTGGTGCGAATCACGAGAGATTAGTGATTTTTTCGCCAATACGCAGCTCGGTACCTCGGTAGCTCGGATTGTAGATCCGAAGTACGTTGCGAGATCTGAGCCGTTTGATGAAAATCTGGCGCGAATCACAAGGGATTAGTTGTTTTTCCTCAATACGCAGCTCGGTACCTCAGTAGCTTGGATTGTAGATTCGGAGTACGTGGCAAGATCTCAGCCATTTGATGAAGGTCTGGTGCGAATCACGAGGAATTAGTGATTTTTCGCCAATACGCAGCTCGGTATCTCGGTAGCTCGGATTGTAGATCCGAAGTACGTGGTGAGATCTAAGCCATTTGATGAAGATCTGGCATGAATCATAAGAGATTAGTTATTTTTCGCCAATACGCAGCTCGGTACCTCGGTAGCTCGGATTGTAGATCCAAAGTACGTGGCGAGATCTGAGCCGCTTGATGAAAATCGGGCACGAATCGTGAGGCGATAGTTTTCGCCATTTTCACGCTCGGCGCAACTGTGTTGTGACCCACTTTCCCAGTGCTACGGAGGTCCGATCGGGGCGTGTGACCCCTCATTTCGAAGCTGACTCGAAAATCCACAACTTCTCTTTAGGAGTCAGTTGAAGAATCACCAGTAATGAGGATCAGAATAGACCCACAATATCTTCGCTTCTGTCAAGTTGAGAAGAGCTTCGGTCTTCGGAATCTTTGAAGAGGAGCTCCACTCCTGTGGGCTAAGAAGATAAGCTAGGAGGATCCTCGCAAGACCCATTCGAGAGATGAGTTTGAGGAGAAACTCTAGGGGAGAGTTTTGAGCTTCGAACTCGCTTAGAAGAGGACCGCTCGAGTGGCGAGTGGGATGAAGAATCACCTCGAGGCTCTAGGAGAGAGCCGTTCGGGAGACGAGTTCGAGGAGCAACTCTAGGGGAGAGTTTAGAGCTTCGAACTCGTTGAGAAGAAGGCCTCTCGGGAGGCGAGCAGAGGAAGAGCTATCTCCAGGCTCTGGGAGAGAGTCGTTCGGGAGACAAGTTTGAGGAGCAACTCTAGGGGAGAGTTTTGAGCTCCGAACTCACTTAGAAGAGGACCACTCAAGAGGCGAGTGGGACGAAGAATCACCTCCAGGCTCTGGGAGAGAGCCGTTCGGGAGACGAGTTCGAGGAGCAACTCTAGAAGAGAGTTTAGAGCTCCGAACTCATTGAAAAGAAGACATCTTAGGAGGCGAGCAGAGCGAAAAGCTATCTCCAGGATCTAGGAGAGAGTTGTTCGGGAGACAAGTTTGAGAAGAAACTCTAGGGGGGAGTTTGAGCTCCGAACTTGTTGTTTAAGTGAGTTTCAACAGTTGCAGGAGCAATTCCGAATGGTGAGCTACTTTGTACTCGCTCGTTCGCAAGTAGCTAAAGCAGCATCGAACCAAGTGTTGAACTTCGAACTTGTCGTTTGAGGGGGTTAACGAGTTGCATGAGCAATTCCGAATGGTGAGCTGCTCCACACTTACTTATTGCAAGTGGCTAAAGCAGCATCCAACCAAGTGTTGGACTCCAAACTCATTTTTTTTAGCTTAGTAAGTTGTTGGAGCAGCCCTGTAGGACAAGGTAGACTCCGAACTCACCATTTAACGAGTCGTAGATGTGACTCGGAGAGGTAGAAATGAAGCAAGTGCAATAATAGAAAAAAGCTAAGTTTTATTGAGATAAACTAAGTGGTCGCTTTAATGGGGCGAGCCGCTATTACATGCTTTTGGCCGGGTTACAAGCATCGGCCTTATTAAAAACTAAAATCCTGCTTCTACGATAGGATGAAGGCCTCTTGGGAGAAGTTTGGTTCCCCCCTCCCCCCCCCCCCCCCCCCCCCCCCCCCCCCCCCCCCCCCCCCCCCCCCCCCCCCCAATTGGACCTCCTTGGATAAGGTGGAGGACGGCCCCAGGTTCGGAATCTTGGAACTCGGCGGACCTCTCTGTTCGCTTGTAGTCTCCTCAGGGTGAAAGGTCGGCCCCGTCTCTTCGGACGAACTTGGCCAGGTGTCCCTGTTGTATGAGCTCTTCGATCTCCTCTTTGAGAGTCTGACAATCATCGGTGTCGTGGTCGTGGTCCATATGAAAGCGGCACCACTTATCTCTGTTTCTTTTCTTGCCAGGGGTATTCATTCTAGGGGAGCGCAGAGTAACCATTCCTTATCCACCTCCATAAGAACTGCTGATATACTTGCATTGAGGGGGGTGAACTTCTCAAAACGAGGAGCGGGGCGGCGTTGGCCATTGTCGTCCCTCTGGAATTTCTGGGACCCTTCTTCACTCGTATTCTTTCGTTTGTTCCCGAAAGATGATTCCTCAAGAGTGGGGGAGTTAAAAGCCTTTTCCACTCGGATGTACTTCTCACTCCTAAGCAGGAGTTCTGAGAAGTCCCGATGAGGCTTCTTGGCAAGGGACACCTTGAGGTTGGCGTTAGTGACGTTGTGCCCGAATGCCGCCGAGGCTGCTGATTGGTTGAGGGAGACAATAGATCGGGCTTCGGCAATGAAGCACCGAATGTAATCTCTTAGGCGTTCACCCTTTCTTTGGCTGAGGGTCACCAAAGATGCACTTGTTATCTCGGCCCGGAGGATACTTACGAAATGAGTAAGGAAGGGCCCTTTGAGCTGATCGAAGGAGAAGATGGAGGCTGGGGCGAGTCGAGAGTACCATTCTCTCGCAGGCCCCTTCAGCGTAGTAGGGAAGGTTTTGCAAAGGAGCGCATCCGATGCCTGACAGATCATCATGAGAGTTTTAAAACTCTCGATGTGGTCGGCAGGGTCCGACTCCCCACTGTATGACTCAAAGTTAGAGGCTTGAAGTTTTCCGGGACCGGGGCTTCCATGATGACCCGGGAGAACGGAGGCCTGCTCAGGCGGAAATTCCTCGCTCGTTGTTCCTCTTCTCTGTCAAGTCGGCCAAGGTGCCTCTCCATCTCGTGGACACGACGGTAGACCGAGTTTTCTCTTCGGTCATATCTTGCCGAGTCCCTAGACTCTTTCCCATGCGAAAGGGGACTAGGAGTACGGTGGTGATGGCTTGGGGCAGGTTGAGGACTAGGCACTCGTTGCTCGTGGTTGGGAGCAACATTGAGGACCCGCAGAACGGCTTCTTGAAAATTCTGGAACTCTGCCCTTGTGACTAGTGCCTCTCTAGTTTGGCGGTCCCTATGTGTGGCTCGACTTACTGGAGTATGACTTCTCCGCCGACGACATGGAGGGGACTCTCTTCGCCACCTCGGGGGAAGGGATCTTCTGGTCCTCGGTTTGCGGGGGGTCCGGACTCTTGAGACCCCTGGGTGCTCAGGTTGATGGACTCCCCCAAGGGCTCGCCATCCATTCAGGCGAGTCGGAGGTCGAACCCCTTTTGGCGGTTGAAAATCACTTGACGGAGATCCTGCTCGGGAGTGCTTTGTGAAGCTATAGAGTCAAATGAAGGATTGGGGATGTTGCTTTGGATGACTCCGACGGGAGCCCCCCTGGGCAGCCCCCCAAGACCCTGGAGGGGCTTGTTGAGGAGGAGGCAGTTGAGAAAGAACATCTTGAACTGGAAGAGGAGGAGGGGGAAGAGGAGTGGCTCTTCGGCTGGAGACCGCTGTCTTCCCCTTCTCTTTCGGATGCATGGCTTGAAACTACTCTCGCTGATGAAGTAAGGTTGGATTGCTTTTTTGTTTCCCACATACGATGCCAATCTGTTGCTGTTGATTTTGGTGTGGGAGCAAACAGGTGAATTTGTGGATTCTGGAGAAAACGAATAAGGCAAACCTGTTGACCTTCACCATCGGGTTGACCAGTTTCTTACTACTGTCATTGACCTACAAAAAGTGCTATGCACCAGGATGGATCCCGGCGACGCACCCTCCGACGCTTTTGTCAGTAATCAGGAAGATTATGAAAGAGCTTTTTGTGGAAAAATATTGATTACCTCGTTATGGTGGGGGGGGAGAGGGGTATTTATAGTCGTCTTAGGGATCCGTTTTGAGATAAGCACAAATCTCTACTTCCCGGTGTTGATGGATAAGAAGTGGTTAAAACCGCCTCTTAGGGATAATCACGAACTTGAATTATTCTTTATCCTTCTGAACTGGTTTGTAACGGGTTGGTACCAATACCTAGTAGGATAGATCCGTTTATGGGTTATTGGGTTTTGAATAAAGACTCAGTTTCCATTTCAGACCCGTTTGTAGGTGAAATTACCGTTTTACCCTTGAGAGCTTTAAGATTCGTGCCCGATTTGAACGGTCCTGATTTGGTTCTATTTTTAGCCATATCAATACCCAACAGATACTGTCTCCATTTTTTGACAGCTTCAGTCATTGCATACATCTTTCTCACATACGTAGATGATGCTTACATTCTCTTGGTCATTTTTTTCTGAAGTATGCAACACGTTGTTCTTCTTGTTGAGGAACAGCTCCATTTCCCACACCAGATGCATCCATCTCCACCACAAATGGCTTTGGAAAAATCATGTAGAAAGCACTAGGTTTGTTGCATCACTGTCTTCAGCTGATCGAAGGCATTGTCAGCATCACTACTCCACACAAAGGCATTCCTCTTAAGCAAATCAGTCAAAGGAGTAGCTAAAGAAGCATAATTTTGTACAAATCTCCTATAGTAACCAGTGAGTCCAAGAAAAACTCGATTATGCTTCACACATCTGGGTTTAGGCCAATCTCTGATAGCTTGAATTTTGCTATTATCCACCTTCAACCCTTTGGCAGTGAGTATATATCCAAAATAATCAATTGATGTTTGACCAAAAGCACACTTAGACTGCTTCACATAGAACAAATTATGTACCAATACCCTCAAAACCACTGCTAGATGCTTCAACTGTGAATCCCAGTCTGCACTGTATACCAGAATATCATATAAAAAAAAACAATACAAAAATCCATAATTAAGGTTTGAAAATTGAATTCATTGCTTCTTGAAAAGTAGAGGGTGCATTAGTTAGTCCAAATAACATGGCCATGAACTCAAAATGTTCATCTTGAGTCCTAAATGCTTTCTTAAAATTGTCATTTGCTTGCACTGATTTGATGATAACATGCCCTAAGCTTTGAAAAATACTTTGCTCCACATAATTCATCAAATAGGTCATCTGCACTTGGAATAGAGAACTTATCTTTAATAGTTATTGCATGTAGAACTCTATAATCCACACAAAACCTCCATGTTCCATCCCTCTTTTTAACAAGTAGCACTCGAGAAAAAAAAATGACTCTTCATGGGCCTGATTATACCCTCTTTCAGCATTTTAGCCACATGTTGCCCAATCTCCTCCTTCTGGAAATGTGGATATCTGTATGGTTTCACATTGGTGGGGGGTTGGCCAGGGATCAAGTGCAAAGGATGATCACACTCTCTACTCGAAGGCAGTCCCACTGGTTTTGCAAAAATAGAAGCAAACTGCCTTAAAACTTGCTGCAAATCACTATGGAACCGTTCTTCTTGTCTATTATCATGGAGTACTAAGTGATAAAACTGACTGATTGCTTTGGTTTTGATTTCTCTACGCAAGCACTGCAACTCAATCTGTGATGGACACTCCCTTTCACCCCCTTTCAGAACAACCTTCTGCTGATTGTGTATGAAACTCATGGTCATCTCACCATAATGAGTTAATATATGACCCAATAACTTGAGCCACTATACCCTGAACACCATATCAGCACCATGCAAGGGAAAAACATAAAATTCAATCACAAATGGATATCCTTGAAGGGTTATTGGCACATCAGTGCAAAGTCCTTCACACTTCAATGATTGTTCATTCCCCACCAAAACATTGAAATGCTGAGAAGGAAATACTGGCAGATTTAAAAAAATTCACTAATCTCTCTTGTATGAAGTTATTTGTGCTTCCTGAATCAATAACCACTTGTACATTTGTCTTGCCTATATTCCCCTGAACCCTTAAGGTTCTTAACGAAGAATGGCCTGAAATGAGATCTCAAGTATAGACTCACTCTCTTCTGCAGATTCATATATCTATTCTCAATGGAACTAGGGTCAGAACTTACCCCTTCATCATCATCAGCACATAAAAGGATGAAAAAATGCCTTTTACATTTGTGACATGGGACGAACTTCTCATCACAGTCAAAGCATAGACCTCTCTCCTTTCTTGAAACCCACTATGCATGAGGAATTCTTCGGGCAGGCAATTTGCCTCTCCGTACACCAACAATACTAACAGGTTGTGAAGACTGTACAGGTTTTGAAGGAGTTGGTAGCAATAGCAAAGTACTAGGTGGAGGTTGCTAAGGTGGTTTATATCCCCCTCCTCTACTACCGAAAGCTCTCAGTTCATTAAACTTCTCCTCTTTCAACCTAGCTAAGCCAATTGCATTCTCTAAGGAAGTTGGTTTGTGGGCTAAAACCTCATAATAACTTAAGACTCAAGATTCAGATAAACCTTTGGTTTTATTAACCAAAACATCAAATTCATCTTGATATGCAGACGAAGATGCAGTATGAATTAGTTTGAACAGCAACCCTGCATGATCAACATATGCCGAAGGATCAAATCTAATATCCAGCTGCCTAATAAAATCTGCCCAATTTTTAAACTCTCTATTATCAAATTTGTGTTGAAACCACGATAAGGCTCTTTCATCCATATGAAATGATGCAATATCAAGTATGCTCAGTCGGTGTCTTATGATAATGAAAAAACTGATTTGTCTTAAAAAGCCAACCCCTCGGATTTTCTCCTTCAAATATTGGAAAGTCTAATCTAGGGTTCTTGATATAAGAATCATGGTGAGCTGTAGAATGCCTACAGTGCTAGGATTCTCTACTGGCATTTGAGATCGATTGAGTTGTTGATCGAGCTTTGCATCCAACACCGTAAAGCAATGCACTAACTCCGAGAGCAATCATGGTTGTTCTTGAATTTTGCGTGCCTTGAGTTTTTGCCAGATCTTTCAATCCAGAAATTGCCTCTTCCAATGCACCACTTGAATTCGCACGCAATCTGGTACCCTCCGCCATTGCTGAGTTCAGATCGGTGAAAACACCAATTGATACGAGCGTACCAGCTGAGAACACGAATTATAAGCTAGGGTTTGGGAATTTGTAGATTTGAGGAAGAACAAGGGAACGGAATCAGTTGAGATCAAGAAGAGGTGGAGAAAACAATTTTATTCATTGGCTAAAATCTTCATTACAGTATTCATTGTCTATTTATAGACACATGCAAGTGATTACATGCATTTTCAAATCACTCATCCTCCCATTCTGTAACCGCGCCAACTGAATTGGCCACCTCAACATCTTTCCCGCTCACTGAGCTCGCCAACTATGAAATGAAGTCCTTCAAATATTCGGGTCTCCTCTTGGTTCTTCTAGGCCTCTCGATCGACACTTAAGTGTGCACTGGACTCAGCTGCTGCTGTATCATATCTCCTCATCTATTGTACTATAGTAGTATAGTCTTATACCGAAAGAAGGGTTGGCTGGAGTTTTAGTAGATTTAAGGTTATTAGGAACATAGAATGGCCGTGGAGTTCTTCAAATACTACTATGAGAAATCACAGAACTGGACCATTGTAAAAGTTCCTTCCACTACGCTAAAACTTCGAAGTTATAGAAGGATTAGGAAAATTGCATTTGTATTCTAACACGCCCCTTAGGTCGAGAGCCTATTTTTATGGGTTAGGGTTAGGTGGAGTTTTAGTAGATTTAAGGTTATTAGGAACATAGAATGGCCGTGGAGTTCTTCAAATACTACTATGAGAAATCACAGAACTGGACCATTGTAAAAGTTCCTTCCACTACGCTAAAACTTCGAAGTTATAGAAGGGTTAGGAAAATTGCATTTGTATTCTAACACGCCCCTTAGGTCGAGAGCCTATTTTTATGGGCCAAAGAAATGAGATAAATGCTCAACAAATTGTGGGTCAAGACTTGGACAATACGCAACAGTATTTTTTTTAAAAAATTCCGCATTTAAATTGAGTAGCCGGTGAGATTCGAACCTGGGGTGGTGCTCTGATACCATGTAAAAGTTCTTTCCACTAAGCTAAAACTTCCAAGTTATAGAAGGATTAGGAAAATTGCATTTGTATTCTAATACCATATTATGATTATTATTATTATTCTGTTAAATCGTGCTAGACATTCGGATCTCAAGGAGATTATGTATAGAGGTTATGATTGAAGGGTTTCTGGGTACTATTTTCTCATTCCTGGGGGGATAAAAGCTCCCTAACCCAGCGCTGACGGGGTATCAGGCTATCAGCTATACAATAGAAGAAATACTGGATATTGTTGGAAAGGATGTGTTTAGATTGTTGCAAAACTATCTTTATAACATAGGAAAATGTCTTGCCAAGTTTTCCAAATTTTCCGCAGAACAAATTGTTGAAAACAGATTTGGGAAAAATCTTTATTATTCTTCTTGTTCTTTATTCTTTACCGTATACATCTATATATAAGGATTACAATCTTGGCGGAGAAAAAAGGAGATTGAGAGAAGATTGAGGGATGGGAGATTTGGGAAATCTGTTCCCTATAGATTAGGAAACAGAATATACATATTACTACTTACTATATTTCAACACTCCCCCTCAAGTTGGTGCATAGATATTGAACATGCCCAACTTGTCAACAAATTTCAAGAAGAGCCGACTCGAAACTGTCTTGGTCAGGATATCTGCGAGTTGATCTTCTGACTTCACTTTAGATATCTCAATGACTTTCTCATCCAATTTCTCCTTGATGAAGAATCTATCCACCTCTACATATTTCGTCCTATCATGTTGAACTGGATTGGCGATCACATGCTGCTTGACTATTGCAATACACCTTCATAGGTTCATTCGGACCACAGCCTAAGTCCGGCAACAAGAGTTTCAGCCATAAAGCTTCCTCTATACATAGAGCTACTCCGCGATACTCAGCCTCTGCACTAGAGCATTCAGCAACATTCTACTTCTTGCTTCTCCATGTAACTATATTTCCTCCAACAAAGGTGAAGTATCCTGAAGTGGAGCGCCTATCAATTATAGATCTTGCCCAATCAGCATCAGTATATGTCTCAACCTTCAAGTGACCATGTTTCGCAAATTGGACCCCTTTTCCTGGAGCAGACTTAATATATCTCAGAATTCTCATCACTGTTTCCATGTGATGTTCCTGAGGTGCATGCATAAACTGACTTACCACACTTAAAGCATATGTTAAATCTGGTTGTGTATGCACAAGATACATCAGTCGTCCAACCAATCTCTGATATCTTTCCTTATCACAAGGCACATGATCGGGTTTGTTGCAAAGTTTCAGTCCTTCTTCTAATGGTGTACCAATCGGCTAACAAACAGACATTCCAGTTTCCTTCAATAAATCGAGAGCATACTTTCTTTGAGACAGAAATATATCATTTCTCGAGCGAGAAACTTCAATACCAAGAAAATATCTCAAAGGGCCAAGATCCTTCATTTCGAACTCTTGTGACAAGTAGCTCTTCAATGCCATTCTCTCATAAGGATCATTCCCAGTTACTATCATATCATTCACATATATAATAACAGCAGTAAACTTACCTTCTTTCTGTTTCAGGAATAAGGTATGATCTGAATTACTCTGACAATATCCGAATGTCCTCATTGATTTTGTAAACCTCCAAAACCAAGCTCTTGGCGACTGTTTGAGACTATGTAGTGCCTTCCTCAATCAACACACTTTATTACTGTGTTGGACTGGTCTGTTCGACCTTGGTAAAAGATCCATATAAACCTCCTCTGTCAATTCCCTATGCAAAAATGCATTCTTCACATCAAATTGCTTCAACGGCCAGTCAAGATTTGCAGCAAGTGACAGTAGGACTCGAACAGTATTGAATTTTGTCACAGGTGAGAATGTATCTTCATAATCAATTTCATACGTTTGAGTGTATCCTTTGGCAACCAGCCTTGCTTTGTATCGCTCTATTGAACCATCAGACTTATACTTCACCGTATAAATCCATCAGCATCCTACTGGCTTCTTCCCTGCTGGCAGCTCGACTATCTCCCAAGTCTCATTCTTTTTCAAGGAATTCATATCCTCATCCATAGATGCTTTCCACCTTGGATCAGTAAGGGCTTCTTGCACACTATTAGGAATAGATACAGTAGATAATTGATTTACAAATGACTTATTTGATTCCGACAAGCGGTGAGTGGATACATAATTACTCATGGGATATTTAACGTTACTAGTGGGATCAGGTTCATAAGTGGGTTTTGGAATACCTCTATTAGTATGGTACGAGAGTTCTCTTCTAAGAGCTTCGGACAACGATGACGATTGGTTTTGGGGTTCTGACGGTTCACTCTTATTGAGATTTGGTACTGATTGCAATTCTTCAAGAGGGGCTTGTTCCCTTGATTGCACTTCTTCGTAAGGGTCTTCCTCCCTTGCTAGGTTTTCATTCAAGTGTTCGCTATTATTTATATCCAGTTGTTCGTTCTGACAGGTAATTACTTTTTCATACCCAAGAGTCTGAACTTCACTAACCCCTTCATCATACCCAAGAGTCTGAACTTCACTTCGGTACTCCCCCTGAAGTTCAGTCGTAGAAGAAAAATACATCTCATCTTCATGGAACACAACATCCATAGTCACAAACATCCTTTGAGTTGGTGGGTGATAGTATCGGTACCCTTTCTTATCCTGTGCATATCCCACGAAAACACAGTGGACCGCTCGAGGAGTTAACTTATTGCGTTCATGTTGATGAAGATGAACAAATGCAACACACCCAAATACACGAGGTGGCAAGTTGACGACTTTTGGTGTATTTACAGCTTCAGTTAATGCTTGAAATGGTGTGAGAAAGTTTAGGATACTAGAGGAAACTCAGTTGATTAAGTATGCAGCAGAAGTAAGGGCTTCCCCCCAATAAATACGTGACATATTTTCATAGATAAGAGAAGCACGGACCACCTCGAGCAGGTGTCTATTTTTTCTTTCTGCAATCCCATTCTGTTGAGGTGTATATAAGCATGTAGTCTGGTAAACAATGCCGTGTTCCACCAAATATTTTTGCAGATTCGAACTCAGGTACTCTCCGCCATTATCACTCCTAAGAACTTGAATCTGTAATTTATACTGAATCATAACATGCTTGTAAAATTTTTGAAACAAGCCACTAACTTCACTTTTCGACTTCATCAAACAAATCCAGGTCATATGAGTACAGCCATCAATAAATATCACAAACCATTTGGCTCCTCCAAATGTAGTGGTTTTAGATGGACCCCAAACATCAGAATGGATAATCATAAATGGAAGAGAGCTTCTACTTAGACTTGGAGGAAAAAAGACACGGTGACTTTTTGCGAGTTCATACACGTCACACCGAAAAATAGAAATATCCAACTTCAAAAATAAACTTGGAATTAATTTCTTCAAATAACCAAAAGAAGCATGCCCTAGACGTCGATGCCATAGCCAAATATCTGATTTCTTCTTCTCATCTTCGAATTCTTCCACACTTAGAGCTTGAGTCAACTTGCTTGAACTTTCAGATTCTAAATTTAGATAATAGAGCTTCCCGTGTCTAACCCCATAACCAATCGTCTTCCGAGTCCGAATATCCTTAAATACACAATGTGAAGGCCAAAAGACTAAAATACAATGTAAGGCAATAATTTTTTGAGCAACAAATAATAGGTTAAAATTTAAGAATGACACAACTAGGGCAGTATCTAAGGTTAGGCTGTTTGTGAAAGGTATGATACCCTCGCCGGTAACAGTGGCAGGATCACTATTGGCAGTGGACACAGTTGATTTTGTAGAAGGTTGAAAATTTTAAACTTGTCTAGAATCAAAAGTCATATGGTCGGTAGCACCCGAATCAATTATCCATGCATTATTCATAATAGAGCCAGAAATATTAAAACCTTACCATCATTACCTGTAGCAGCACGATCAGCAACTCCACCTGCGATAGTGGGTTGATTGCAAGTGTTCTCCCGAATATCCCTGCTATGATCCCATATCTCCGGATAGCTGATAATCTTATAACAACAAGCTTTCGTGTGGCCGATCTTGCCACAATGAGTACACTTCCTTGACTCATACGAATATTGTCCCATAGCAACACAACAAACAGCACAGCAAGCAGAACCAATGATCCAAACACCAAACAGCAGACGGGATCAAAAACAGCAAACAACAGTCCCCAAAAACAGCACACACCAAAAAAGCACAACAGCAAATCAGATCTAAACGAATTAGATCAAGAGAGCCCAACAGCAAACAAGATCTGGATCTGATCAACGAATCTGATTTGATCAACAGTAACAGCAAAGAATGCAACGGCAGCAAAGCACAGGCAGCAACAGTAGAAGAGAGAGAGGGCAAGAGGGAGGCTCGACGGCGGCGGCAACGCTGGTTGAGGGCGGTGGCGGCAGCGGTGGCGGCAGCGCTGGCTGAGGGCGGCGGCGCGTCGACGGCAAAATGGCGGTGGCACACAGGGGTTACCGTTGGTGGCGCTGTGGTCGAGCGAACAGAGGAGGAGCAGTGTCGGGGTTTTGGGTTTCGCTGGCTGCTGTTGTCGACGAGATGGCGGAATAGGGTCGTCGGAAGTGGGGGTTGCAACTGGAGGAGCGTCGACGGCGAGGAGCACCGGAGACGACGTCGGAGGTGATGGGGAAGATGTAGAAGAAGGACAACTTCGACGACGATCCGACTTCGATGACGACTTTGATGACTTCGACGGGCGATGGGGACCGAAGAACGACGACTTCGATGATGACTTCGGATCTGTTGACTGAAAGATTGGGCTTCGATTTCAGTTTTCGGATGTTGAGGAAGACGATGGGAGCTCGGGGTTTGAGGTTTCGGGGATCGACGAGAAGCGGATCGATGAGGATCGGGGTCAGCAATGGGATCGATGACAGCGAGGATCAGATCAGGATCTTCTTCTTCAGGTAGCTTAGGACAATTTAGGTTCTGATACCATGTTGAAAACAGATTTGGGAAAAATCTTTATTATTCTTCTTGTTCTTTATTCTTTACCATATACATCTATATATAAGGATTACAATCTTGGAGAAGAAGAAAGAAGATTGAGAGAAGATTGAGGGATGAGAGATTTGAGGAATCTATTTCCTATAGATTAGGAAACAGAATATACATATTACTACTTATTACATTTCAACACAAATTGCATGCATTTTGAGGTAATATTTGGAGGATGATGTGTTGTTTATCTTTGATGAAATGCCACATTGTGACATCGTGGGGGTTGAGAAGGAGAAGATAACATCAAGAATAGCGAAGCTCTGCATGCAGCAAGCATAGGAAGAAGTAGTAGGCGTTTAAGTTTGCACTCCGAAATGAGTCTGTAGTCCGATGAATCATGAATGTGGGTGACACATCCACTATCTACAGTTCCGGCTATTGTCTCCTTTTGTAGTGGTTGTGTTCAAATTGTATGGAATTAATTCCTGCTTTCATCCTCATGTTTTTGGGTCTAGTGTGTTTTCTATAGAAATAGTGGTCAAACAGGAATCCTATAATTCTGCAATTTTATGTTGGAGAGTGTATAGGAGAGGTCTAAGATGGAACCAAAAAGGACGATCCAGTTTAACAAGCTATGGAGTTCATATTGATTTGATGATTGTGTTCATGTCTGAACATATAAGGGATATACCTGGAAAAGCAATATTGAGACTCTCTGCTTGAGGCTTGAGCTCAAACAAAATTCTATTCCCTCTTTCATGTATAAAAGAGATAAGAAATGTAATTCATTTATTTGTTACGATATCATGTAGAGATATATCTAAAAATGGATTCGAGTTGAGGAAAGAATAAGGTGCCTAAATATTTAGAATTTGCACCAGATCTGTGAGGCATCATTTGGAATGGACCAAATTTAAAGGTTATCGTGTATGGTGACTTCAATCTAACTTCCCAACTTGTCGAGAAAATCCTTCTACCCACCAGTATTCCACTCCTGCACAAAAGCAGGCTTGTTGTTTCACTTTCTAACAGTGGTAAATGAGGGTGCCTTTGAACTTTAACCACCTTACCTCGCTTCCAGATTCGGAAGTTGCCCTTGTTTGTGAGGGAATATAGTAGATTTTATCTTTTATGTACCGCAAAGAAAAAAAGAGAAACTGCATTCTGTAGTTTTGTAGTGGCGCTTCTAACATAATTTCATTTTAATTTATTACTAATTTGTTTATGATTAAAAGCAAATTATCTTTCAGTTTTATACTGACATGTGGTGGAGTAGAGCTAGATTTTGAATGATGTGTGGTAAGTTCTTTTTTTATTTTTTTTTAAAGGAAAATGTGGAGTATGACCACCTGTTTCTTTAATAAGAGGTTAATAAAACAAATTCAGAATACTGAACAAAAATACAGAGTCCTACAGTACATAAATAAAATATGGATCCTCCCCAGAACATGGGAGGGTGGGACAAAAGAAACATACATGCATCCATCATAAGTACGGATAAGCATCTAAATTCCTCCAACAGACCTTGGGGGTGGGGTTCAATCAAAAGTACAAGAGAACAGTAAAGACTCGTCCCTCAGTCAAGCATTGGCCCGATCTCGACTTCATCATCATCGTACTCCTTCACATGGAAGATACTGACAATCCTTCCTGGAGGACCTGTGCTGCCGCTGCAGTCCAAAATGAAATTAGATGCATTATGCGAGTTAAATTATCGAAAATACCATTACTAGTCCCACAAAAGTAATAACTATTCATATCTAGCCAAAGGACCGAGGTAGTAGCACCGATAGCGATAAATCAAGCTTCTCTCATAGAACATCTCTCTGTAGCGAACTTCGAACCTATCCACAAATCCTCATACTTTATAGGGTAATCTATAGTTAGTTCCCAGGGCGCTGAGGACATCTATGAGGACCGCTTTGCTCCTGTGACAATCCAGAAATAGATGATCTCTGGTTTCGGAGATTGCGTTACAAAACCCACAAGAGGAATCAATATTTGGTTGGTGTTTGACCAGGTTCTCTCTAGTCAAAATCACATCTTTTAGGACTACTGATATGGCTAAAAATGGGGTTAAATCGGAACCGTCCAAATCGGGCACGAATCTTGAAGCCCAGGGGTAAAATGGTAATTTCACATACCAATGGGTCTGAAGCGGGTACTGGTTCTCCTCCTCGAAGACCCACTAACCCGCAAACGGATCCACCTCAACTTGGTGCGGATTTCAACCCGCAGCAAACCCGGTCCAGAAGGGATATAATTAGGGTTTCTGATTAAATCCTAATCAACGGCCCTGATTCATATCTATCCCTTCACTGGGGATTAGGGATTACATTCCTTATCTAACCACAGGGGGATTACATTCCTAATCTGATCCCAGCGGCTCCTATAAATACCCCCCATCCATCTCCATTAAGAGGTAATCAATCTTTTCCCAGTTTTTGTGCTCTTTCATAATCATTCCTGATTACTGACTTCAGCGTCGGAGAGTGCATCGCCGGGAACAACCCCGGTGTCTCGCACTTTTTGCAGGTGTACAGCAGGAGTTAGCATTAAACTCCGGCGGAACAGGTAACAGGTTTGCTATTCAGTTTTCCTAAGAATCCACAAATACTATCTGTTTGCCCCCACACCAGATTTAGCGGCAATAGATTGGCACCGTCTATGGGAAACAAACGAATAGCAACCTCCCCTTTTCCCGTTGGACAGATCTTCTCCAGCAATGCCTCCTAGGAAAGTTAGATCCAGAGGGTCCAACCGAGGACCCAACCCCGATCAGCAACAGGAAGTTCCCCCTCAGCCCGCTCAACAGTAGGGGCAACTTCCTCCGCAAGCCATGGACCCTCTTCAACAGGACCCGCCTCCTCCTCAGAATCAACAACCTCCTAAGGGTCCCAACTCGCAGAAACAACCTCTCCATCCGGACCACGTCTCCATCCACAATGCCTCTTCGGATTCAATGGCCTCCCACAATCCTCAAGCTTCCGACCTTTGTAACACCGTCCTCAATCGACAGAAGGATAAGGATCTTCACCGCAGTCTGGATGAAAAGTGGGCCCGAGAGGGAGCCTCCCGCCAACACCGTCCGGATGAGCGATCTCCTCACCGTCGAGACAACAGAAGGTCCGCCATCCGAAGGGGGCGGAGTGAGTCCCCCGAACATCACAGAAGAAGACCACACTCCCCTGCGGGTCGGCAATAGACTAGGGACGATGAGGCACCCATCACCCGTGCCGAGTTCCAGCAGTTCCAAGCGACCGTCCTGCAAGCTCTCAACCTCCGTCCTAACGCCAATGCTCCAAAGATCCCTTCTCCTCCTCCGGTCCGAAGTCCTCGCCGACGGTCCCCAACTCCTCCTCCCGCTCCTAGCAACTCCCGGCATATGCCAAGTCCTCGTTGCTCCAGGAGCTACCGACATCGTAGCCCCCACTCTCCCTCGTACGAAGACGAGTCTAGAGGCTCGGCTGATTACCGTCGAAGGGACGACGCTGTCTACCGCCGTCTTCACGAGATGGACAGGCGCTTGGGTCAGTTAGACCGAGAAGAAGAGCTCAGAGGAAGGACCCTTCGTCCTAGTCGACCTCCTTTTTTCCGAACCATAATGGATGCACCTGTACCAATCGGCTTCAAGCCTCTTCAATTTGAGACCTATTCCGGGGAGACTGACCCCGTCGATCACATCGAAAGCTTCAAGACCCTCATGCTCATCCATCAAGCTTCCGATGCCTTGCTCTGCAAAACCTTCCCCACAACTCTCAAAGGCCCAGCTCAAAAATGGTACTCTCGCCTCGCCCCTTCCTCAATATTCTCCTTCGAGCAGTTTGAGACTCTCTTCGTCACCCACTTCGTGAGTAGCCGCAGAACTGAGAAGACCAGCATCTCGCTACTCTACCTCCACCAGAAGAAGGGTGAGAAGCTAAGAGACTATGTGAAAAGGTTCACAGCTGAGGCCAGGTCCATAGCCTCCCTCGACCAGTCGGTCGCTGCAGCAGCATTTCAGTCCAACGTCCTCAACTCCAGCCTCCGCTCCTCCCTCGCCATGAAGCCCCCACAGAACTTCTCTGACCTCCTACTCTGGAGTGAAAAGTATATTCGGGCCGAAGAAGCCGAGCACCGGCCCAACTTGGAGGGATCTTCCTCCGGGTCTAAGAGAAAGGGAACAGAAGAGGAAGAAGCCAAGAAGCTCCAGAAGGATAATGGTGGCCAGCGCTGACCTCCCCCCAGATTCAAGAAATTTACTCCTCTCACCACCAATGTCTCCACCATTCTAATGGAAGTTGAGAAGGAAGGAATCATACCTCCCGCTCCGAGGATGAACACCCCCGCCAAGAAGAGGGATAAAGAGAAGTGGTGCCGCTATCACCGGGACCATGGGCACGACACCAATGATTGTCGGGCCTTGAAGAATGAGATAGAAGCCCTCATCCAGAAGGGCTAGCTGACCAGGTTCGTGAGAAAGGACCAAGCCGACCTTCCTCCACCGCCTCGGGGGGCTAATAAGCGTCCGGAACGCGATGAAACGCCCGACTTCGAGGAGGAGCGTGTCCTGCACCTCATTCATGGGGGCCCAATGGGGGGCTCCTCAAACTCCTCCCGAAAGGCGTTCATTAGGGAAGTCAATTCGGTTCGCGCCACCCCTCTTCCTAAAGGCCTCGGAGTGCCCGTCACATTCTCAGACGAAGATCTTGAAGGTGTCTGCACCCCCCATTGTGACGCACTCATTATCAATCTCCACATGGCGAACTTCAAAGTGGAGAGGATCCTAGTGGACAACGGCAGCTCAGTTAACATCCTCTTCCTCGCCGCTTTTAAAGGCCTAAAACTCTCCCGAGACAGACTCAAGCCCGCCGGCTACACACTCCATGGGTTCACGGGAGTGCCAGTGACTATTGAAGGGGTGATCACCCTCGACGTAACCGCTGGCAAAACTCCTACTACCCGAACGGAGTCAATGGACTTCATGGTCGTGGATGTCCCTGCAGCCTACAACGTTATATTGGGTCAGCCCGGTCTTGCTGCCCTTGAAGCCGTCCCCTCCGCCTATCACCTCAAAATGAAGTTTCCCACTCGGGCCGGAGTAGGAGAAGTAAGGGGCAATCAGGAAACGGCCCGGAAGTGCTACATGACCTCTACCCTTGGTCAAGTCCTCTCCCTAGAAACACTGGAAATCCCCCAAGACGCCGCCCGACCAACGTCCGAGCCGGTGGATGAATTGGAGGAAGTGCTCTTCTCTGAGCAGGATCCAACTCGAAAGTTCTTTGTTAGCAAGACCCTCCCGTCCGCCTTATGCTCGGACATAGTACAGTGCATCCGAAGGAACCGAGACCTCTTTGATTGGTCAGCTGTAGACATGCCCGGAATTTCCAAAGAGCTCTTGGTCCACCACCTCAGCGTTGTTCCGGTATCCAAACCGGTTCAACAGAAGAGGTGCAAGTTCGCCCCCGAGCGCCAGCTAGCCATAAAAAAGGAGGTGGACAAGCTCTTGAAGGCCCGGTTCATACAAGAGGTGAACTATCCCGAGTGGTTGTCGAATGTAGTAATGGTGAAGAAGTCCAATGGGACTTAGAGGATTTGTATCGATTTTACCGATCTAAACAAGGCTTGCCCCAAGGATCCCTTCCCTCTTCCGAGTATTGACACTTTGATTGATGCCACCTCGGGACATGAGCTCCTCAGCTTTATGGACGCCTTCTCAGGCTACAAGCATATTCGGATGTTCCCTCCGGATATCCCGAAGACCTCATTCGTGACCGACCAGGACCTCTACTACTACAGGGTTATGCCCTTCGGTTTGAAGAATGCATGCGCAACATATCAACGCCTCGTCAACAAGGTTTTCCAAGCTCAAATCGGCCGGAATATGGAGGTGTATGTTGACGACATGCTTGTAAAAAGCATCCGAGGAGCCGATCATGTGACTGACCTACAGGAAGCGTTCGATGTTCTGAGAAAGCACCACATGAGACTCAATCCGAACAAGTGTGCGTTCGGTGTCTCGTCAGGAAAGTTCCTCAGCTCCATGGTCAGCCAACGAGGGATTGAAGCCAACCTTGAGAAAATCAAGGTCATATTGGACATGGCCCCTCCCAAGAATGTTAAGGAAGTTCAGAGGCTAACAGGCCGCTTAGCCGCCATAGGACATTTTCTCTCGAAGTCCGGGGAGAAATGCCTCCCCTTCTTCAAGGCCCTCAGGGGGCTAAAGGTTTCGAATGGGGGCAGCAACAGCAGGAGTCGTTCGACCAGCTCAAGGCTTACCTCGTCAACCCTCCTCTCCTCAGCAAGCCCATTCCTGGTGAACCCCTTTACCTCTACCTGGCAGCCTCCGAGCAAACCCTCAGCGCTGTTTTAGTAAGGGAAGAAGACCGGGCTCAAAAGCCCATCTACTATGTGAGCAAAGTACTTTGGGATGCCGAGCTCCGCTACCCGAAGATAGAAAAGATGGCTTATGCCCTGGTGATGGCCGCGAGAAAGCTTCGCACGTATTTTTAGTCCCATTCGGTGGTCGTTCTTACCGATCAACTGCTGAAGCAAGTGCTCCACAAGCCGGAGATCTCCGGTCGTCTTATGAAGTGGTCTATCGAGCTGAGCCAGCATGATATAACTTATCAGCCTCGGACTGCGATCAAGGCTCAGGCCTTAGCAGAATTCATAGTTGAAAGTACCATCCCCGAGTTCAGCCAAGCGATGAAGGGACCACCTGTCTGGTCGGTTTATGTGGATGGATCCTCTTGCAATGAGGGAAGCGGAGCCGGGGTCATTCTGGCAGGCCCAAATGACTTCATCCTCCAATACTCCCTCCATATCAACTTCAAGGCCTCGAACAACGAAGCAGAATATGAGGCACTCATAGCCGGCCTTGGAATGGCTCGCAATGCAGGGGCGCAACGCCTCCGAATCTTTAGCGTCTCTCAGCTAGTCGTAAATCAGGTCCTCGGCGAATATGAAGCACGTGATGACAGGATGGTTAAATACTTAGCCAAGGTCAAGAGCCTCATGGCACTGTTTGAAGAAGCCCTCATCCAACGAATACCCCGGGAAGAAAATGCTCAGGCCGATGCCCTCTCCAAACTAGTCTCTTCCTCCCTTCAAGCTCTCGAGCAGACCGTCTTGATAGAGGTCCTTCTGAAGCCAAGTATAGAGGACGAAACTTCCGACTCTATGGAGTCGCTGCCTATCCTGCTAGAAGATAACTGGATGAAACCCCTCGTTGAATTCTTGAGGGACGGGCTCCTCCCCGAAGATCCTAAGGAAGCTCGAAGAGTGAGAACTCGAGCCGAGCGTTACACACTAATCGGAGGCATCCTATATAAACGCTCCTTCACACAGGTAAACGGCCGGCCTTACCTGAGATGCCTCTCCCCCGAGCAGGCCGACTACGCCTTACAAGAACTTCACGAGGGCATCGGCAGGGCACATTCGGGATCCAGATCCTTAGCCCGCAAAGTGTTGAATTACGGATATTTCTGGCCCACTCTCCTACGAGACGCCGAACGACACGTTCGGCAATGCAGCTCCTGTCAGAAGTACTCCAACATCCGATGCCTCCCACAAGCTCCACTGACTTCCCTATCAAGTCCAATCCCTTTCGCCATGTGGGGGATGGATTTACTAGGGCCATTTCTGCCGGCTCCCGGTCAGTTCAAATTCTTAGTCGTGGCCATCGACTACTTCTCAAAATGGATAGAGGCCGAGTCCTTGGCCACGATCACTGAGAACAAGGTCACTCAGTTCTTTTGGAAGAATGTCATCTGCCGATTCGGGGTCCCTCGGGTCCTCATAACAGACAACGGAACCTAATTCACGGGGGCCGCCTTCCAAGCTCTATGTGAAGACCTCGCCATCCAACACCGATTCTCCTCCGTGTCCCATCCCCAATCGAATCGCCAAGTCGAGAATGCTAACCGACAGATCCTCTCCGACATCAAGAAGAGGTTGGATAAATGTTCCAAAGGCTTGTGGGTCGATCAACTCTCCAACGTGCTGTGGAACTACCGCACCACAAAACGGACCCCCACAGGCGAGTCCCCATTCAACCTCACCTATGGGTCCGAAGCTATGATTCCCCTGGAGGTTGGAATACCTTCTCCCCGGCTAATGGCTTATGGAGAAGAGCAAAATGCCAGAGAGCTCCGAGCAAGTCTAGACCTTATTGACGAGATCCGAGAAAGTTCTGCCGTTCGACAACAAAGCTACCGAAGAAGGATCGAGTTGGCATACAATAAGAAAGTCCGTCCTACCGACCTCAAAGAGGGGGACCTAGTCCTCAGAAAGTTAGCCATCTCTTTCCCCGGTCAGAAGAGCAAACTAGCTCCAAATTGGGAGGGACCCTATAAGATCGCCAAAGTCATTCGGCCCGGCACCTACAGACTAGAAGACCTCGAAGGCAGGGAGATCCCCAGGACCTGGAATGCCGACCATCTCCTGAAATACCAAGAGAGAGCACGAACGCCTCTCTAAGTATTCTGGGATGTCGAACCGTTCCTCTCCTATTACTTGTTTTGCATTTCTTTTATTTTCTCTCTTGTAATAACGGCTCGCAACTTTAGAAGCAGCCAACTATTAGTCATTAATAAAGAAAGCTTTTTCATATTCTACTATTGTTTACATCTCTCTACTTTTACTCTTCACTCTAACGATGGTTCGGAGTCCAACACTTGGCTCGATTCTACTTCGCAAGTTTGCTCCTAAGCAAACTAGAAGTAGTTCACCATTCGGAATTGCTCCTACAACCGTTGAACAACTCTAACGATGGTTCGAAGTCCAACACTTGGCTCGATTCTACTTTGCAAGTTCGCTCCTAAGCAAACTAGAAGTAGTTCACCATTCGGAATTGCTCCCACAACCGTTGAACAACTCTGACGATGGTTCGAAGTCCAATACTTGGCTCGATTCTACTTCGCAAGTTCGCTCCTAAGCGAGCTAGAAGTAGTTCGCCATTCGGAATTGTTCCCACAACCGTTGAACAACTCTAACGATGGTTCGAAGTCCAACACTTGGCTCGATTCTACTTCGCAAGTTCGGTCCTAAGCGAGCTAGAAGTAGTTCGCCATTCGGAATTGCTCCCACAACTGTTGAACAACTCTAACGATGGTTCGGAGTCCAACACTTGGCTCGATTCTACTTCGAAAGTTCGCCCCTAAGCGAGCTAGAAGTAGTTCGCCATTCAGAATTGCTCCCACAACCGTCGAACTACTCTAACGATGGTTCGGAGTCCAACACTTGGCTCGACCGCGCTCCGCGAGCTCACTGTTAAGCGAGGCTCGACTCATCTCGCAAGTTCGCGAGATTAAGTGACCGAATCACAGCTTGGCACCACTGGCCGAACACTTATGTCGCCGATCCCCAAACGAGCAAAAGACCAGCTCAGGGACCTCGGCACGATAAACACAGTCACAAACAAAACAACTACACAGAGCTACAAAGAACATGCAAGTCTAAGAAAGAAATATTATTAAGAATCGGGACGCAGTACAAGGCGGCTCTTCCATACAACAAGATTACAAGGCGTTAAAGAGCAAAGGTTACAATGCCGACTTATGGCACTTAGGCTAAATACAAACAAGATCTTCAACGCCTCTGTGGCGCAGGGATGTTCTGCTTCAAGGACACTCGAGGGCGACGGCGTTTACCTCCGGAACTCGACCCCAAACCAACGAATTGAGACGTGTCCTCGGTGCTGCTCCTAACAGCTGCTCCGACGGACGCTCCGCTCGATGAAATGGTGACAGCCCTTTGTGCGTCCCCGGGACTAGGTTGGCAGATGGGCGAATGAGTCGCGAGCTCATAAAACGAAATGCCACGCTCTCTCTCCGCGCGAGTACACGAAGTGCTCCTGACGTTGATTGGCCCCGAACGCGGTTTGAGGCGAGCCACCTCCGCCTCCAGCTCTGAGATCCGCTCCCTCAGTGAGTCGTCTTTTACGTTGACCTCGAAGCGAGGGGGTATTGCGGAGTTCGGCACGCCAGAGCGATTGGCGATAAGACAACGGAGATGAGTGACTTCGATGCTCTTGTCCACCGTGGCTCGCTTCAGCGCGTCGACCTCGGCCGTCAGTTCGTCACGCTCGCTCGTCAGTTTGGCCACCTCAGCCGTCAGTCCCTCTCCCTCCTTCCGAAGCTCCGTTTCTACCGTTTGCAGGTGACGAATCTCAGAAAGCAGATCGTCCCTCTCCGCTGTTATTTTTGATAAAGTGTGGCAGATGCACTTGATCCGAAGGCCATAGGTAAAGGTGGTTGTCGAACCATCATCCTCTCCTAAGGGGGCCATCTCGGCGATCCTACTCTCCAGCCACCGAATCTCGATGTCTCTCCGACCCAGGATGAGTTATAAGTGGTTCCGCTCGCTTTCGGCTCGGCGCAATCCCAGCTCGACTTCATAAAGCCGCTCACGGCACCTCGCCAAGCACAGCCTCGTCGCCCCTAAGCCAACCTCGGCCCGAGTGTTGTCATCTGAGCGAGTGGGCTCGACGGCTTGACTCACCACCGCAAGCTGAAAAAGAAGTCAAGACAAACAACAAATTTTTAAACACATTGCCGAAGTCCTACACTTCAAGAATTTTCAAACAAATTTTCAAGAATTGTTGGGAAAAGATAGAGATACACAGAGTCGAACCCAAAAAGTTGTTTTTTTCATTCATTACAAAAAAGCGGTGGCCAGTCCGCGATTAGGCATTACAAAAAAAAAGAGGAGAACAGAAGAAAAGAAAAAGCAAGCGGAGTCAGGGCGCGGCCTCTTTCCTAGGGCAGCGAGGAGGGGTGGGGGTCGACGTCTCTGAAGGGATCACCACCGCCAGCGGGGTAACCACAGACCCCGGGACCTCGGTGACGACTTCGACTTCAGCCTCGACTTCGTCCTCCCCTTCTTCTTCTTCTTCTCCCTCCGACTCGGGGTCGAAGCCTTCGACGTGGCCCGGGAACAATCTCCATCCCGAGCAGTCCACGTCAGGGTACGCCTTCGTCACCCGGGCGAGGGCTTCGGCGTAGGCTTTGGCCATGTTCTGGGCAAGAAACCCTTGCGCCTTCACCATGGTCGCGTCCTCCGCCTCCTTCACCACGGCAGCTTTGCCCTCTACCGCTTCGGCCAATTGTTTGGCCGCCTCCTCCTTCTGGCGAAGAAGGTTGCCCTCCAGCTTCGCGACCTGACCCTCGAGGTACTCGACCCTCGCCGTCTTCCCTTTGAACTCGACCCGGAGCTTGTCGAGCTCGTTCCCCATCCGAGCATTCTCCTTCCAAACTTGGTCGGACTCCTGTTTCAGCTCCTTCTCCAGAGCCGTCAACCTCTCTGTGAGGTGACCAAAATGGACGATGATCTGCATCAAGGAAAAAGGTATTAAAAGAGATAGAGAAATCAGACCCAAAGAGAATCAAGGACAGCAAAAACTCAGCACTTACCAAGACCGCCGAGCGAGCAATCTCGATGACGTCGTCGCCTTCTTGCCCGGCCTCCATGGCAGCGCGATCCTTCGGCGTCGCCAGATGCTTGACCGCCTACATACTCGCCAAGGAGTTGCCGAGGAATCTGTCATGTTTCTGAACTTGCCAGTCCGGAACATGGATCCTTTTGTGCTCCTCGGTCAGGAGCTCCTCGGCCACCACCGTCAGCGGGGGCGTCGCCAACCCGAGGGCTGCGGCGATGGGGAACTCGCCGACCCCGGTTGACGCCGAGGCACCTCCATCGGCAGCGGACGGGCTTCCGAGGGTATCTGCATCCTCGGCGACCTCCGTGACCCTCGGAGGCTTGGCGGTCGGCAACTTAGTGGCCACCCTCTTGCGCTTCTTCGGTGCCTTGCTGGCGAGGCCCGCCCTCAAATCCAACACCGCCTCATAGTCCATCGCCTCTGCATTAAAGACAAAGTTAGTTAGCACAATACAAATCATGAAGAATAAAGTACGAAAAACATAGTACGAAAGCGCAAAAGAAGCCGCGTACTGGGATCTACGCGGCAGAGCCCTCCCCTGAACAAGACATCCTCGATCAGCTCCTTCCAATCATACTTCGGCCGATCGAGAAGTGTCCGAACTGCTTCTTCTTCTTCAGGGCGAAGCTTGGGCAGCGCCTTCAACCTCTTCGGCACCCCTTCCACCCAACCGGAAGGGATAGGCCAGGCCTCTGCACTCCGCACTATCAAGAACTTCTCACGCCAGTGCTTGATGGAGTCAGGGCATATAACGAGCCTATCACCATGCCTCGGAGCCAAATAGTACCGAAACTCCGACCGGTTCCCTTGGTGAAGCCGGTAGATCGTCCGAAGTACATTCAGCTCTGGCTCGATCCCAGCGGCCTGACAGTGAAGTACAAAGCCGTTTATGACTCTCCATGCGTTCGGCATAAGTTGGATGGGGCTGACCCCAAACCACCTCAGAACGAGGATTGCGAACGGATGGAGAGGTAGCCGAGCCCCGGCGATAAAGGCATCGACCGGCCAGTAACACATAGTCACCGGCAGCGGCGAGTTAGCCCTAACCTCGGGACCCGGCAGCATAAGCTCGTACTCCTCCGGGATGTGGAAACAGTCCCGGATCACTCCCAGGTCTTCCTCGCGGAGGATCGACACCATCTCATCCGCCTCGGTCGTCTCCCTCGCCGCGTTCTCCTCAAAAGTCCTCCCCCTCCCGTGAACAATCCGCTCGGCGTGCTCCTCCGAAAGCTCTCGAACCCTGTGAAGTCCCGTCAGTTGCCCCGGCAATCTGCCGAACTCCTCCATATGCTTCGGCTCCTCCACGATCGAATCTTTTACCGAACACCTTCTTGCCCTTATCTGGCCGACTCGGAGTGCGGGCTTCGACGACTTCAAGGGAGGGCTCGGACCAAGAAGACGAGTTGGAGATGGAGGGAAGAGACATATTTATACTTCGAAAGAAACTAAGTATAAATTACCTTAAAAAGATTTGCTGTCGGAAACTTTACCAGAAAACGAACGGAAATCACCGGAATCACTCGCTGAGCACAAATAACCGCCTGAGCAAAAGAGAGGAGAAGTGAAAAATGAGAGAGGGGGGTGAGGTTTTATAGAGAGGGGCGCGCAAAACGATGTTAATGGGCCCAGACTGTCGGCCCATACACACAAAACGAACAAAACGACCCAAACCGTCGCCTTGTTCGCCACGCCAAGCCGTACATCGCATTAATTGCTGTCCCATCTGACAGAAGCTCAGAGGTCACTGCATTAAATGAACGTCTCATCTGTCAGAGCTGTCAGAAGTTCAGAAGCCATCACATTTAATGGCTGCCACGTCTGCCAGGAGCGCAGAAGCCACCAACTCCGCAGGGCGCCCTCCGCCAAAAACGACAAGTCTTGGACCTCGGCACCAGCTACCGAGCGTTCTTGACACTGACCATGTTACATGGAAAAGTTGGGGTTCTGCACCAGCTGCCAAGCGTTCTTGACACCGACCATGTTACGTGAAAAAGTTGGACCTCGGCACCAGCTTCCGAGCGTTCTTGACACCGACCATGTTACATGGAAAAGTTGGGGTTCGGCACCAGCTGCCGAGCGTTCTTGACACCGACCATGTTACATGGAAAAGTTGGACCTCGGCACCAGCTGCCGAGCGTTCTTGACACCGACCATGTTACATGGAAAAGTTGGGGTTCGGCACCAGCTGCCGAGCGCTCTTGACACCGACCATGTTACATGAAAAAATTGGGGTTCGGCACCCGCTGCCGAGCGCTCTTGATACCGACCCTGTTATAGGGAAAAATTGGGGTTCGGCACCCGCTGCCGAGCGCTCTTGACACCGACCCTGTTACAGGAAAAATTTGGGGTTCGGCACCAGCTGCCGAGCGCTCTTGACACCGACCATGTTACATGGAAAAGTTGGGGTTCGGCACCAGCTGCCGAGCGCTCTTGACACCGACCAGGTTACATGGGAAAATTGGGGTTCGGCACCCGCTGCCGAGCGCTCTTGACACCGACCCTGTTACAGAGAAAAATTGGGGTTCGGCACCTGCTGCTGAACGCTCTTGACACCGACCCTGTTACAGGAAAAAATTGGGGTTCGGCACCAGCTGCAGAGCGCTTTTGATACCGACCCTGTTACATGGAAAAAGCTACCTCGGACCCCGCCGAACTCCATCTCCGCACTCACGACCTAGCCGAGGTGCCTCAGCTCTTCGACAGAGGGTGCCGAACCACCTACGGACTTCGGCCTCCTCAACAGCGAGCGCACGAAGGGGTCGGTGATGTGATACAAGTATGTAGGCCACACAACGAAGGAAAACGGCCGAGCCATTCGCCAAAAAGTTGCGAAAAAACAATTAAAATTTTGGGAAATTAAGGAAGAACTCCTGGAAAATAATTATAAAGTTGGGGAAACATTTCCTGATCCCCAAACAAATAATTGTTACTAAGAACAAACTTTTAAGACCCCCGAACGATGAATTGACACTTCGTAAAGTTAAGAGAATATTCCTGCGAGAACACCACATGACCATAAGAGCTCAAGAGCGACTCAGAGTTCAACCAACTTGAAAAATCATCATACTACCTCCTTCAAGATTCAAAACCTTCTATTTGGACTCCGATACAACTCCGTTAGCCATTAAAACAGTAAAACTACACCTCAAAGGCTGATCAAACTCAGTCTTCGGGAGTGGGGGGCTCGTGATATGACTAAAAATAGGGTTAAATCGGAACCGTCCAAATCGGGCACGAATCTTGAAGCCCAGGGGTAAAACGGTAATTTCACCTACCAATGGGTTTGAAGCGGGTACTGGTTCTCCTCCTCGAAGACCCACTAACCCGCAAATGGATCCACCTCAACTGGGTGCGGATTTCAACCCGCAGCAAACCTGATCCAGAAGGGATAGAATTAGGGTTTCTGATTAAATCCTAATCAACGGCCCTGATTCATATCTATTCCTTCACTAGGGATTAGGGATTACATTCCTTATCTAACCACAGGGGGATTACATTCCTAATCTGATCCCAGCGGCACCTATAAATACCTCCCATCCATCTCCATTAAGAGGTAATCAATCTTTTCCTAGTTTTTGCGCTCTCTCATAATCATTCTTGATTACTGACTTGAGCATCGGAGGGTGTGTTGCTGGGAACAACTCCGGTATCTCGCACTTTTTGCAGGTGTACGGCGGGAGTCAGCATCAAACTCCGGCGGAACAGGTAATATTTTTGCTATTCAGTTTTCCTAAGAATCCACAAATACTATCTGTTTGCCCCCACACCAGATTTAGCGGCAACAACTACCCATAAGAAGACTTATATTTTCAGTGGGGTTTTCACTTTCCAGATAATACCTGACCATTTCGGACTACATCCCCTGAAATGAATGTTGTTATAAAGTGATTGTACCGCGAAAGTGCCATTCTTTTCTAGTCCCCAGACTTTCCTATTTGGTCCCTGTGAACATTTTAACTCCCGAATTGACGATATGAGCCTGAAGCTTCATAAACATGAGCTGAGAATCAGAATCCAGTGAATGTTTAATGGTTGGCTTCCAGGAACTTCTTCTCCAGGATGCAGCCACCGTGCAGTGTGGTTGTGCTGCTTATGCATTTGAGTCTGGGAACAGATCTCTAAGTGTGTGATCACCACACCATTTATCTCACCAGTAAGTTTGCCATTTCGGATAATACGTCGTTACACAGCTATTGAATGGCTCATAGGCCTTAGTAATTCCTCTCTAGAACCAAGAGACACATGGGCCCACCCTGAAGCCTAGATGTCGTGTCCCATTCCTAATATCACACCGCTGCTTGCCTTTCTCCTGCAAGCCCACGCGTTGACCTTAGACTTGTTGATAACATCCCAAACCATTTCCCACTTGCCCCGCTCTCCTAGATCTCCAACGTTCCAAAAAAGTGTACTCGTTACGTACTAACTAGTTCGGGGGACGTGAATTGAGTTGGAGACCGAGCTAGCACTAAGACTAACACTATCAATCTCCCACCCCCTAATCTTATTTAGGAGAAGGGCGTTACGATTAGTATCGCCTACCACTAGACATCAAGTTTTAGCTAGGTTAACTATCTCAGTATCAATCATGAAATTAAATATTGAAGCTAAGAAAGCATGCGTACCTCCATTGTTGGTCTTAGCGGATTTAGTGGCGGCTGCAATCTCAAGATAATCGTTTAAGGACTCCTCAATAGCCCTCTTAGCAACTTTTTGTACTCTAAAGCCCTTGTCGATACGTGAAGAATCAGAGATCGTCATCTGCGAGTTAGGGAAAGTGGAAGGGACAAAGTCTGGAGTAGGGACACCATTCCTGGCAAGGAAATCCTATGAGGCCTCTAATATCTCCTCTGAGCACATTGAATCATCCTCGGAGTAGACAATCATCTTCAAGGTTTAATCTAGCTTCTTGATCATCTCCATCCATCTCCAAACAAATGTGATTTCCAAATTCAAAATTGGACTCCACAATAGGTTCATTAGCAACCGGACCCAATGCAGAATTTGGGTTAATTTGTACAATAGAGGAATTAGGACACTCGGGAATATTCAAGTTACCATCTAGATCCATATTAATAACACAGTTGTTCATGGACCTTTTTGAGATACTACCCAACCCGTTGATGGGCCCCTCTTTGGGCCCAATATCACACCGCTGCTTGCCTTGAAGTGCCATCTCATTTGACTCTCGTGCCAAGCACGTGAGAGGATGACGTGTCGCCAAATGAGCGGGGAGTGGAGTGGTCGAGGGGTTAGGTGAAGAGCTCGATGGATGAGATGTGCGTAACGATAAGTTTTCTTCACTAATTCATGTTATCTTCCCCAAATCGATGCCTCCAATCCTTTGCTCACACTCCAAAATAACTCCATTTTTCTCTTTCCCAGCTCTTTGATGGCGAGCGAGTCCCCGCATGTCTTCTTCCCCAAATAAGCTTCACTCTGCTTTTTGTTCCTGCCCCAAAGCATCAACCTTTTTCCCTTTCAGAGCACGCTTTTGTATGGTGGACACCTTAGGGTTCATACCATTTTCGGCTCTGCCTGACCCTTCCAACTGCTCCACATGCAGTGCATCATCAATATTTACTTTGTGTTGATTTCCTTTTAGAGCTTTCTTTTTTCCCTCTTTTCCAAAATCTACGAGACCATGGGAGAATTCCGCTTTAAAGTGGCCGAAGTTCACTATACTCAAGTCGATGACATCTTTCATATTCTTCGGTGAGGGAAAAGATACAAGGAATCGCAAGTGGCACATCTTCTTTTCTACCCAATCACGGTGACCCCTCATCGGCCACTTAGAGTTTAGAGCATTGAGGAGATGGTTCTCCGATGGTCTCCCTGATCTGACTTTGGCTATCGCACACTAATGGCGGAGCCATTTCTCTTCTTGTTTAATGATCTCTAGGCTATTAGCAAGACGGATGTGTGTAGGGTTATCAGGTGATTTTCCTCTTCGAACAGGGTGTTCATCGTCGTCATTAGTGGTTGTGATGTTTGTGCATATGTACGACATATGACCCTATTTCATACATTTGAAGCAACAGACCTCTTTCGTGTTGTCCTTCCGGTAATGCCCCAAATCTCCATAGTTGAAACAAGTACTTTGTTTCTTTGTGTTCTCCAACTAATTTTGGGGGGGGGGGGGAATGTTGTATCTCTTCTTTGATTTTTCTCTCATGGCCTCTATCCAAGGCTCTACCTATTTCAAAATCCCTACTCAATTCAGGAGCATTCTCCATTCTACACTTATTGTGTGGACTCCCTTCTTGGGCTCGCTCGACAATGGATTGAAGTGGAGCTTTAGCCACCCACTGAGGTGGTTGAGGAGACTGGTGATTGTTGTGGGATAGTTGGTGGGAATTGGAGTGATGTTTGGTTGCAGAATGGTGGTAGGAGTTGTGGTGGAGTTGATGATCAGGTGAGGGGATGGAGTCTTTGCGATGGGAATGGTTGGGTGAGTGGGGGTGATGGTTTTGGAGGTGGTTAAGTTGTTGAGGCCGATGCTGATGATGAACTTGTTGAGAGTTCTGATGGCGTGGAGGCCGTTGTTGTTGAGTATGTTGCCTATGATGATCATAGTCATGGTTCCTCTTATCACTTTTGTCTCTCAAAGAGCGATGATGGTCTTTGGGGGGAGGGGGGGTCTCTTTTACGTCCGAAAGATCTAGTAGGAGGACCCTCTATATAGGCCCATCCTCTGGGTTGAGGTGATGGGGGTTGGTGATGACCATAATCTCTCCCAAACCATCGGTGATGCGCATTTCGGTGTGTATGCACGGGGGAGTGAGATTGTCTGAGCCCCCTATTGCCCTCCTCCAGGGGTTTGATATGAAGGATGGAGGTGGTAGGGCAGGATGAGGTTAGCTTCGGGGTTGAGATGTATTGGAGGTGGAAGTAGGGGTGAAGGGACTGAGGGTGGAGGCACAGGCACAATGAGAAGGGGCGGGGGAGGAGAAGGAGCATCAGGTGGAGGAGGGTGGTGCAGGACCCTCTCATTGGGCCCGCAACCACTCATTTCTAGTTCTGAGAGGACCATGGAGATGATGGAAGAGGGTGGAGGAGGGAGAAGGTGTGAGATGGTGTTTGTGGTGGTGGGTTAAGGGAGTAGATTCAGCAAAAATAGGGAGGAGGAGAGGGCGAGTAGGTAGGATCCTTCATCCTTCAATGTTGGTATGTTCATTTTGATTAAAGTATACTAGTAATCTGCATGTGCGATGCACGTCCTATTTTTTAAAATTATATTTAAGTAAATACTAAGACGTAATCTGGCCCTCGAACGTGAGACCTCCCTTTACTCATCACATACTCTTTACAAATTACCCTAATGGCATCAACTTTTATTCTATATGAGTGACACTTTTGTAAATAATTATGTCGTAAATAAATTTAAACTTTGAGGGTATTATGATAACTAACAACAGTTGAATAAATAAATGGTTAATATAACTCCCACTTAAAAATAAATGGTTGAGATTAATTGGTTGGTTGTCTACAGATTACAGGTTGTCTACAAATGACAACCCTAACTCTTCCATTATAATATTAGAGATTAGAGATTAGAAATAATGCCCATTTTATTTCCTTTCCAGATTCTCTAGCTGTTTTTCACATGCTTTGTCATTTCATTATATTCTTAATTTCTCTTTGATTCTTGATTTATTTATCATTATGATTCGAAGAACCTCACATCACTCTTCTGCTCTTAGAGCATTCACTATCATTTGCTAAAAAGTCAAAAAACTCATTTTTTTGACAATTTCGTCTCCACTATCGTTTACTAAAAACCTATTTTTTGGAAAAGTAATGAATAGTGAACTGCTAAATATAGTAAAGAATTATAGCAATCGCCAAATATAGAAGACGGAAACAGATCTTCCTTCCATGAATTTTTTAATATTAAAAGAGGACAGACGGAAGATCATCTTCTGATCTTCTTCTGTCTGCCCGCCAAATTCTTTATTATAGTTTTTCAGAAAAATTACTAAAATGCCATCAAAATAATTACCAAAATGCCAAATAAAAAAACAATTTTAAAAAAGAAAATAATTGGATGGAAGATCATCTTCCGTCCAGCATATTTCTCTTTCAAATATTTTTACAAATTACCAAAATTGTCATCTAAATATTTACCAAAATGCCATTTACTCAATTTTAATCTTTTAAAAAAATTCAAACAAAAGATCATCTTCCATCCGGTAATTTTTTAATATTGTTTTCATTGTTTGAGGACAGTGAGAACAACTTTACCAAGATTTTGATTGCACGATGAACTGGAGTAATCGGATTTGAAGAAATAGTTTGACTGAGTATCATGTGGTTTTTTTTTAGAAGGAAAAGGTGGAATAAGGCCACCTTGTTTCATTAATGAGAATTAACCAAACAAACCCAGAGTACTGGGACAAATTACAACCTACAAACAACAAAATAGAACATGAAGCAATATAACCAATACATACAATCAGGGCTCACTCTCTAAGAGGGTGGGTCACAAAAAAACTAAGGACGAACCGACTACAGCTTGTTCCCGACCTCCACCAATACTGTAATGGACCCTAGCTTGGGCCCAGTCACATAGCGAGTACCGACTAATTGTATGTACGTCACATAAGCTTCGTGCACCGCCTCCACGGCGCGCGCACACCCACCTGAAGTGAATCACGCGGGATTTGGGTATTCGCCGGTCCCAACCTTCTCCCCCTCTCCCACACCGTCTACAACAAACTCACTTTCTGCGCAGTCAAAGTCACAACCAAAATAGAGCCGTGGAGAGGATACCTTCACCTCTCTCATGCTTCAGCTCTCACACGCGATTTCTCACTAAGCAAAACTCTCACTCACCCTAACCACGAACACAGTCCAAGACACAAATAGACACCTGCATAGAGTAGTGAGAAGCAACAACTTCACTCTCTCACTCTCTCACTCACGTAAAACCCGAACGAAATCACAACCAATCTGAAGAATCACCTTCACCTCTCGCCCCTGCGGGCGGTGGACGTTGTAGATTTCAGGGTCAATGATGAGGGCGTAGTGGCGGTGCTGTTGCAAAGTCTGTGGTAGTGAATTAAAGGAGGTCGAGTTCAGGGTGTGACTTACCTACTGCCGACCAAAAGCACAACCATCTCCCCTCTGTGCACCTTGTGGGGGGACTCCTTCTGCGGGCCCAAGCCCCACCCTGTGCTGTAACGAGTGAGCACCTCTCGTGGGGGGACCGCGTCTTCAGGCCCTAGCCCCACAACTTACTACACCTCATTCTTCACACTAAATCAAACCCAACTCAGACAACTCCTCCACCCCCCTAATAATAACAATCGGTCTTATGGGGGTAAAATACTAGTATGTAATAAGCAGTCTTATGGGGGGACCCCGTCTTCGGGCCCTAGCCCCACAACCGAACTACACCGCAAACATCAAAACTAGACATACCCAACCCAGACAGCTCCACCAACCCCCCAAACAACTAAATACCCTGCCGTCTCGCACTACGGCACAGCCAAGCACACCCCCGGCTTCTTCACACGCACTACCAACCCTCGAAAAACCAACCATAGCTGCAGATCGCCGTAATTGGCCCCAAGAGTGTGGACATGGTGGAAAGCGCGAAGAACAACTGGTGAAACATTTCGCAAAGCTAACCAATCTCAACCTAACCCAAACCCCACCCCCAATAAACCCACCCCCAACTCCAAGCGTCATAGATCTGGGTTCGTTTGCGGCGTAGAGGTAGTGGGGGCAAAACAGAGGGTCGTTGTCTTCATCGAGTGGGGGTAGGGGGGTGGCGCCCCATGCCGAATCAGATCTTGCCGCTGTCACCCAGATCCGATAGATCAGATTTGGGTTTTCTTCCCCGTGCTCGAGGGTGGATGCGTTGTCGGCAGAAGGAACGGGTGTAACGCCCCGAATTTCCAATATAATATCTTAGAAATACGTGGCACAATTCCTAGCATCAACTTCAATGTAATATTAAACACAGTCCAAAAACACAGATAATTTTTATTTCCACTTTTATTACAATAATCGTTTACAAAATACAGCGGAAATACAAAACACCTTGAATTACAAACTTTCTTTTTACAACACTTCATTTACAAAATTTACACAAAAGCTCTATTACATCAATTTATCTCAAGCATCCAAACCCCAAGCTCTAAGCAACAACAACCTATAAAACATAAGGCTAGAGATGATCCCTAACCCCCAAAACTAAAGGGGTCAGCCATAAAGGTGTGAGTGACATAAAAACAAAACAACATAAATAAAACATTAAGCATGGAGTCATCAACAACATGTATTAATCGCAAGAATAAATGAAATGAGAAATACCATTAAGTAACGCATGGAAACATCAAGGAATATAAGATAGAAAATAGTAATACATGAAAACATTAAGTGAATCTAGACTAAGTGTCAGGTGTAGGAAAACAGGAAAACACAAGCATAAAACCATGTCAAGAAAACACAATTCTATATGCTGACTTTCTAATGCATACTTGTTGGATTCTATGCATTCCATAGTACATAAGTCCGGTGCAAGCCCTTAACGATCTACACTTTATAGGGATAACTCCTCGTTATGCAACTAATCCTACTACAGTGATGGGAAACAAGATCCAGAATACTTCGCGAATAGGCACCACAGCTCTCGACGCGCAAGCATCATGTAAGATAGCTAAAAAATAACTGGAGAATCACCTCCCAACCCGTGTACCCCACGAATAGGCTTGCTAGGCCCTCGACGTGCAGATACACCAGGTACATTCCGTGAATAGGTCTGCCGACCCTCGACATGCGAATGCACCCTGCATGCTCCGTGAATAGGCCTGCAGACCCTCGACATGCGAACACACAAATGTCCTCTCGGGACGGAACAACAAACAGTCCTAGAACGCATCCGTTGGACTAAATAAACCATGAGCCTATACTTATGTTTCCCAAGTTTCATCACATCCCCACTAGTGTCTGTCCTTAATTTGATTATTATTAAACCACAAAAATTTCCATCTCTAGAGTTAGTGTATCCTGCCGAACTTAAATACTCAATAACGACTAAACCAAGACCCCCGAGGTCTAACTTAACAAATCTCAACTGCCGGTTCACAGGACTCCCACTCAACTCCTAGAGATCTCAACAAGACCAAAATTCACAAATCCATCGTCAAAACAATCATAAGGAGAAACCTCTCCAATCAACAAAACCCAAATCTTTATAAAATTCCAAAATCCAAATCCAATAATAAAATATCTTGAATACATATGTTCTGTAGAAAGAATAATATTTAGAATAGTAAGTTATAGATCCAAAAATATTTAAAGAATCAATTGTTTAAAGAACATCAGAATAACTCAAGAAAAAACCAGTAACAGTCGATTGTAAAGAGTCATCAGTCGACTGTCCAGAGCGAAAATCCAACATATTTAAGGAAATATATTCTAAGTATTGACGGTTGACTGTAAAAGTCACCAGTCGACTGTCCAGAGTGAAAATCCAACACTTCGAGAAAATACCAAAATAGAGCAGAGACAGTCGATTGGAGAAATGGGTCAGTCGACTGTTCCGCACGAGATTTCAAGAAAACGAGAATGACACAGCAGCCAGGTAGCGACGGTCGACTGTCGGAACATACCAGTCGACTGTCACACCTACAGACTGCAGTTTGGGTTGTGCATATTTCAACCGATACGAAGATTTACTTTATAAAAACGAAATATATAAAAAGTATATTTCTGATATTATCAAATACAACTTATAAGATATACAAAGATCCATAAAAGATAATCAAAACTGCTTGAATTGATAAAATATCATTTTGATGAATTTCTTCAAAATAAAACATGAATGTGTGCATATGTCAAAATTAGAGTATTTAAGAATCAATCATACATCAAGATAACTTTGTTTTATATTCCAAAACATATCAATACCAAAATAAGTTGACATATAGTCAAATCCTTCGAAAACATATAAAAACTCAATTTCTTCTAAAACAACAAAAATACGATATCCATGAAAAACGTTTGTGCATATTTGTGCACCAAAAGAACCTTACAAATCCATAATTTAAAATAACAGAATATTCAGATTTAATCTTAGTATTTGAGAAATCCAAATTCAAGTAAAATCTTTCACAAAATCACAAATTCCCAAATTTAGTCAAAATGTATCAAATCCAAATCTAGACATCAAAACTCAAATCCTCAAGACATGGTCTTTTAATCCATTACTCCTTCTCAAAATTTCTCAAACTCAAACTCAACTATTCTCAATAGTTGATCCATAAGCAAATTTATCATTTACATGGCCAAGTTGCATTCATCCAACTCACCAATAGTCCAAAAATCTCTTCTTTAATCAATTAATGCATAACATCCACCATACTCTATCAAATCAGCAATAAATCCAAAAGAAATAGCCTACTCAAAATTTATATTAGGTTTTCCTACAATCCAAAATCATCCACTTGCAATTCTACTCACAACAATTAGGGTTCTTTTCAAAGATCCAATTTTTATCATCCATCCAACATACATATTCATACCAAACCCTAGCATGCTTTCTAATAGATGAAACACCACATACCACATACATAAAACAAAACAAAAAAACAATTTACATCACTCACCTCATTGGAGAGATCAAACAAATATAACAAAGCAAGACGAAGAATCCCTCCTCTGCAAAGAATCCAAGATCCCCTCTTTAAATCTCCAAGAAAGTAAGCAAATAATAAAACCTTTGTGTTGTGCACGAAAGACGGTTGCACTCCACCTTTTAAATAGGCCGGATTTGAAGAATTAGGGTTTTGAACACATTTGCAAAATAATGCCTTTAAAATATAACTTTTCATAAATAGATCCCTATACTTGGAAACTTGATAAAACCAATTTAATTGAGATTTAAAAACAAAATGAACAATTTATTTCCAGTCGGCACTGTTTGAATAGTCCAGAAAATAGTTTTGCACTTTCACCCCTCAAAATGACAATTTTGCAAAAAGATCCATCTTTTTCGTAATATTTGCAAATAGATCCATTTAATATCAGAAAAATCTAGAAAAATTATAAATAATTTCAAATAATAAATAATGATTTTCCAAAAAATAAATTTTGGCTTTTGGACTTCCCAAAAAAATATTTGCACGTGTAAAAAGATAAATCTTTAGAAAAATATTTATTAAATCTCCAGAAAATCATTTTAATTCATTTATAAATCTTTAAAATTATATTTAAAAATACGGGGTACTACAACGGGAGGGTCGTACGACATCTCCGACATCCCCATCTGGGACATGGCCGAGATCGTCGTCGATAGAGTAGGCGGGGTCGCTTTCGTTGGAGGCGCTCACGACCACGGCGATCTCGACCCGCGATCTGGGCCTTCGTCAAACCGCTGAGCCATCGTCGAAGGGGCGGCTTCGATCTTCGTCGCATCGCAGCGAAGGGTGCTGGATGGAAGCTTCGAAGCGTCGCGGAACTTCGCCCGTCGTGGAGGTAGCTTCGAAGGGTCGTCGTGAAGGGAGGGGACGAGAGGGGGGGGGGGGGGGGGGGGGGGGGGGGAGGGGGCGCCGCCCTCAGGGTTTTTTCAGATCTGAGAGTATCATGTGGTTGGATGTATGCCAAGCTCTTTTTGTTTAAAAATTTTAGTTTTGAGGGAGAGAAATTTGGTAACCTTGTATCTGGTTTCCCTCTACTCGTCCCTGCTGCTACAGGTTGTTCAAATTTATGACTTGTATCGGTTTGCTCGTGAACTTAGCCATTTTTTAAATGAAAAAGACAAATTTATAATTAATTTGCACATTAACTTTACCTTGGTCATGATTTTTCTTGAGAAATAGAAAAAAAACAAAACAAAACGTGTTGAATGTAACATGTTGGTTACACAGACAATGGGAATAGAACTGGTTGCATGCTTCTCTTCCCGAGTCATAGAGTAAATATTTGAATGCCTCTATGGAGTTGTGAAATTGCTTGCTCCCCTGGCCATGCTAAGAGTAAATATGAGAGTACTAGGAATAAATTTGTTCAGTAAGAGCATCTGCAGTGGTCGGCTATTTTGCCAAATTTATCAAAAAATATGAATTTTTGTACTGCAGTCGTTGGCTATAAATTCAAAATTTGGGTTTTATAGTAACAGTTGTCTGTCGAATTTGGCAGACGAAATAGAAATTTGGAAAAAATAGCCAACGAAATATGATTTTTCGTCAGTTCGATCGGACGAAAGATAATATTCCGTCGCTTGATTTTAAAAATTTTTTTTACCCTATTGGACGGAAAATCATCGTTTTTTAAAAAATTTCGTAAGAGACGGAGAACGATTGTTCGTCCGTGCTTTCTTTTTGGTGCGCAATTATCAGACGAGGGATGATTCCCCGTCGGTGATTTTTTTTTTAAAAAAATTGTTCGGACAGGAATTCCCGTCCCTTCATATGTATATATAAACACACACACGTTAGTTCGTTTTTTTAAAAATTTCGACGGGCGGGAAATCAATTCCCGTCCCGTCATTTTTAAAAAAAACTAGAATTTTTTTGTAGGGACGGTGAATCATCGATTGTCCGTTCCAATTAATTTAATTTTTTTTTTTTAAAAGGAGGGGCGATAAATAATGTTTCGTCTGAGGATTTAATAATTCAAAAACTCAAAATTTGGGTTGCGATGACTGCAGCACAAACTCATATTTCCTTTTTCTATTTACCAAATAGCCAAAATATGGGTATCAACGACTACAGATGCTCTAAGTGCTACGAGAAAAAGGGTTTCACTAACTACATTCTTTGCATGCCACTAGGGCTGCAATCGAGCCGAGCCGAGCCGAATATCTTCAGGCTCGAGTTCGGCTCGAGCCGAGCTTTGACCGAATTCGAGCCGAATAGTTCGCGAGCTTAGCCTAAAATTAAAAAAATTCAAACTCGAGTTCGGCTTGAGTTGAGCTTTGACCGAGCTTTGACCGAGCTCGAGCCGAATAGCTCACGAATTGCTTGATTCGTTTGCAGCCCTGCATGCCACAGACAGTCAAGCTTGCTCTTGAGGTCGTGAAAATGAATTCTGAATGCTTATTGCTCAATAAGACATCTAAGAGATGCACAAATTTATTGTTTAGCAGTATCCGGCATGATTCAAAACTCTCATTATATTCACTTATTTGATGTATATATCTCTGATGTCTCCATTGATCCTCTTACCACCGAGTACCTGATTATGGATGTACCCCACATGTATGCATATTTGTGCGCATAGGCATACGATTTATGTGTGGAAGAATAATATTACACCCTTTCTCTTCTCAATAATTAATAAAACTAAATAGCACATGATTTGTGAACCGTATATACAAATCTTTTCTTGTGTGGTCCGGTTGTGCAAATTTGATTAATGTGGTCTGTGTTTTTATTTTTCCACTGAAAATTAGTAACAACCAGTAATTTTCACGGGGATGCATGTCTTAATAAATAGTCTTTTTAAAGTAAAAATTTAGACGTAGGCTGGGTTTGAATTTAAGTCATCCTCTACAATAACAAGTAATTTGTACGTGCGATGTACGTTCTAATAATTTTTTTATTTAAGTAAATACTAAGACACAATCTAGCCTTAAACCTGAGACATTCCTTTACTCATCAAATATTCCATAGAGCATCCACAATCGTTTGCTATATTTGCCAATTTCTCATTTTTTAACAAACAAGGTGCTGCAGTCGTTTGCTATTTTGCCACATTTTGGCAAAATAGCTACAGTCGCGAAATTGCGATTCGCAAATTATAAGAGGCGAGACAGGTTGTTTCGTCTCAATTATTTTAATTTTTTTTAACTTCATCGGAGGAGACAACTTGTTCCGTTCCATTTTTTTTTTTTAAATGATCGGATGGTAGAACATGTACCTTCTGAAGAAAAAAAACAAAAAAACGCTGAAACAAGACATGTTGTCCCGTTCCATGTAAAATTTGCTTGGTCAGGGCAATTAGGTTATGGCCAAAGCTTAGTTTAGTGGTAATTAATTAGGCTTAGGTTATATTTTATTATTTAATTTATTTAATTAAACTATTTTAATATCTAATAACTAATTACATAACGGTTAAAAAAAAAGAAACCTGACGAAACAACATGTCTCGTCTTTCTCAAATTTTAGCAAAATTTTAGCAGACAACCACTACAGACAAATATCATATTTTCTATTACTGTGGCTGCCATTTTCTAAAAAATGAGAAATACTATTGTGGATGCCCTTACAAAATACTCCTATTAGTACCAACTTTTATTTTATATGGGTGACACTTTGTTAAATAATTATGTCGTGAATAAATTTAAACTTTGATGGTATTATGGTAATTAACAACTATTGAGTAAACAAATTGTTAATATAACTTCCACTTAAAAATAAATAGTTGAGATTAGATTGTTGGTTGAATGGTTGTCTTCCAAATCTCCCATTATACTGTTAGAGATTATATACATACATTACACTCGGTAATAGATTTACAAATAACAACTCATATTTTTCTATTATAATATTAGAGATTATTTATTTGTTATATCAATCACGGGGGTAATGACAAATGAGGCAGAATAAGAGTACACGTGAAGTAGTGTATGAGACTTTAGTTTTTGGATTAAACTAGCCATCTCTCACTCTTTGTGAAGCGGACTTCTCAACAAGCGTCTATTGCTTGGCAGAATAGTCTAAAATTGCTACCTAAACAAATGATCTTCCATACATACACTCATCACGTACGGCTGCAACAACATGCACGCTCTCCCCTTCGAATTTTTTACCAAACTATCCCACTTTTTGTAAGTATGTACCAACTGTTTCTGTTTGAAACTTTAATACCAAAAAGTCCCTCTCGCTAACTGAGATAGCGCCCCTAATAAAATTCTTCGCGTAATCTCAGTTAGCGTGTGCTAGGGAACACCAGGCACACTAACGGAATTAGTGTGCTAGGGGGACACTACTTCTCAAGTATGAGTGTGAAAAAAAAATCACTAAGTATAGACATGCTAACCTCGTTAGCACGCCCATTTAAACCGACGCGCTAACGGGGTTAGCGAGTGTCAATTGAGACCCTCTTAAGTCACGCTCGCTGACGCTGTCTCATTATCTTCATATTATATCTCTCTCTTCTCTTTCTCCCTCAATTTCGAAACCCAACTTCAAAACCTTAGCATCCCAATTGGAGATCTTACTCAAAAAAACTCTACAAAATCTTAAAGAATCTTCTTCTTCTCTCACATTCATATCTCTTCCCACTCTCAAAACCCTAAATCCATCTTCCAAAATTTCTTTGTTTGGGGATTTACATAGCGGATTTGTTATCAACCCATTCACTACACCGTCTTCTCGAAGCTCGAAATTGCTCAACTTTTGTGATCATTAATTTCAAGGTATGATTTGTATATCATTTTATTGCATTTATTTTGTTTAGTAGATAATGATTATTTTTTTATATAAATATGTATAGGTATGTATTACGATATTCCTATTTGGCTTTATTTTGGTGGTGAAATTATTCGTGACCCAAAAATAGGTTGTTGTTATAGTGTCGTTGATTCTGAAATAATTTGGGCACCCTGTACAATTACAATGGAAGAACTTGTTGAGAAGGTTTATGAGGTTACTAATTGGGATAGAAAATGCTGGAATTTTAAAATTTTAGCATGTTATGCAGCGGGAAAAGGTGATGGTCAATATTTTATGACTGTGCCCGTAGGAAACGACAACTCTCTGAAGTCCATGATTGGTAGAACACTTAATCTGAATTTTAGTTGGTATGCATTAGAGCTATATATGTAGCAAAGCGAAAATATTAATGCCCAACCACATGCTAACCCTGGTTCAAGCTCCGCACGTGAAGTGCCGATATAAGATCAGTTCGAATCTAGTTCAAACATCCCATGCAATCCCACCGTCCTTACAAGAAGACACGTTTACAAATACTACAAGTCCGGATCCTACTGAATTTGATTTGCCATGCCAACCAAGTTTGGTTAATGATTACGTTCCGAATACTAATGTTTTCGAAATATTTGAAAATGTTACCGTTAATAATGATTTAGTCGATGATGATGAAGAAGACGAAGAAACAGACGATGAACTTGAAGAGGGTTTACAAAATAAAGACGAGGAAGAAGAAGAAGAATATGTAAATATTAATATAAATAAGAGTAATGATGTCGATGTGAATCTTACTGATGACTTCAATAATGTTAACGTTCATGTTATCGAGAAAATGGCACAAAGTGCGAGAGTAAATCATGGTCTACAAGAGTCGTCCAGTTCATCCACCGTAGATGAGTTCTACATTGGGCAAGAGTTTCAAAGTAAAGAATTGATCCAACATGCGGTAAAGCTATACTCCATCAACAAACATCGGGAATTTATCATAATGAAATATTCACCGATCATATATGCCGTAAAATGTAAATTGGCTCCGAGAAAATGTTCACTTGAGGAGATGGTGCAAATCCCACCGGTTGCAAGTGATGGTGGTTGTTCGTGGAGATTACGTGCAATCGTTCCGAAGGGCCGGACAAATTTTGTAGTTAAAAAACTAGTACGGCTGCATACTTGTGTGAATCCCACATTGAATCAGGACCACTGCAAAGTTGACGCTAAACTTGTATGCATTTTGATTATGAATGCTATCAAGGTTGAGATAGGAATTGCACCGCGGGCCATTATTGAGATAGTCAAATTACAATTCAATTATTAAATATCTTATAGGAAGGCTTGGATTGCAAAACAAAAAACTGTACGGTTCATTTGAAGGCTCGTATACTAAGTTGCCTTTACTTCTATCAGTAATACAAGCAGCAAATCCAGGAACTGTTGTCCATTGGGATAATTATGATTCCGGTCCTGGCGAAGAAACATTCAAGGGAGTGTTTTGGGCATTTTGTGCTTCAATTGAAGAGTTGAAGTCATGCAGACCTGTTATAAGTGTTGATGGGACACACTTGTATGGAAAATATAAGGGTTGTTTGTTAATAGCCGTATCATCGGATGCAAACGATTGTCTCTTTCCATTTGCCTTTGCAATAGTTGACGGAGAGAGTGTTTATACGTGGACATGGTTTATGAGCCGCATTCGTTTTTATGTCACCAACCGGTTTGGTTTATGTGTTATCTCTGATCGCTACGCTGGTATTTTAGCTACCATGGACTCGCAAAACGGAGCGTGGAACGAATCAAATGCATATCATCGTTATTGTATGCGACATTTCGCTACAAATTTCTTTACCAAATTTGGTAGCAAAGCAATGAGGACGAAAGTTAAAATTATAGGATGTGAAAACCAACCCAAAAATCTCAAAGCAAACTCGCGGAGCTGGAAACAATCAATGTGGAAGCGGCAAATTGGTTGAAAGAGAAATTAGTTGAGAAATGGGCACTTTCTGAAGATGGAGGTCGGCAATATGGCACAATGACTACCAACCTATCAGAAGTTTTCAACTCAGTATTGAAAGGTGTGCGTAGTTTACCAGTAACTGCTATTGTGGACATGATAATTTACCGTCTTAATTCTTACTTTGCTACACGGCGTCAGTTAACCAACAAGCTCATTAGTGAAGGTAAAAATTTTGCACAAAGAGTACAGGATTTGATAGATATCCGGCGTGAAAGAGCCAACATGCATGAAGTGATACTGTTTAGCCATCAACTCGGAGTTTTTGCAGTCAAAATAGGTATACGAAGAGTAGGTGGGAATCAAAAGGGTGATAACTTGCACACCGTTAACTTGGGCAATAAAACATGTACTTGCCAGAAATTTCAGCTGTATTATATACCATGTTCTCATATTTTAGCTGCTTGCACATATCGCACTATTGATTACAAACCGTATGTTGATACATTTTATTGAACCATTTTGTCAGCACAAACATGGGCTCCCAATTTTCATCCTACACTAGATCCTGCGGCCTATTAATACTGGAAACAGACTTGTAGCTGATCCAAGCCTTCGACGTTCTCGGAAAGGTCGTCCAAAGAGTACGAGAGTTCGTAATGATATTAATGTAAGAGATGAGTCTAGTAGAGCTACTGGAATGACGTGTTCAAAATGTGGTTTGAGAGGTCACAATAGGCGCCGATGTCGGAAAAACTCAAGTCAAGCTTCTCAAAGTCATCAATGAAAGATTGTAATAATGTATTTTGTTGAATATTTTGGGATCTTCAATATTTTGGATTGAAGTTTATATTGTTCCAGATTTTGAAGTTACTGAATGAATGTATGGCTGATGTTATTTTGAATGAATTAATATGAAGCATATTCATGTTGAAAGTTTGATTTTGAATCTTAGTAGATGAGGTATATTCACTTGTGTGTGACTGTGCTTTGGTATCAGTAGGTGCACTAACCAAGTTAGCGGGCCTCTTTGTACTTGACTCGCTAACTGAGTTAACGACTGTAGTAATCTCAAATTTCCAGAGACTTGAAAGACTCTGGAAATTTGGGATAGCCACACACGTTAACTCAGTTAGCGGGCCTCTTTGTGCTAGGCTCGCTAACTGAGTTAACGACTTTGGTAATCTCAAATTTTCAGAGACTTGAAAGTCCCTAAAAATTTGGGATAGCCACACCCGTTAACACAGTTAGCAGGCCTCTTTGTACCAGGGCCGCTAACTGAGTTAACGACTGTAGTAATCTCAAATTTTTAGAGACTTGAAAGTCTCTGGAAAATGAGGGATAACCACACTCGTTAACACAGTTAGCGAGCCTCTGTTTACCAGGGCCAAAAACTGAGTTAACAGGTCTTTGTATATTCTCAAACACACTTGTGAACTTCTAAAGCTCATCCCTGTATACACAATCATCGCAAACACAACATATCAACATATCATATACCCAAACATTCCAGATGCCTCTTTATACATTCTCAACATATCATATACTCAAACTACAAAAAAGTACCAACACATCTCCAAACACCAAACATTCTCAAAGTTTCAAAATCTCCGTACATCAAACTGATGTCAAACATACAACAACATCTCCATACAACACAACATCTTCTTCCACCACACATCTGTAAACATACAACAACATCTCCATAAAATCTCATCATCGCATTTACAACACATCTGCATACATCAAACTGATGTCAACACATCAAACTTACAAGACATTCTCAAAATTACAACACATTTCCAAACATTTACCATACTTAAACTTACAACACGTCTCCCAAATTACAACACATCTCAAAATTACAACACATTTCCAAGTTAGCGCACCTCCAATGTCAACACATCTCCAATGCCCAATGTCAACACATCTCCAAACATCACAAACGCAGCCAACACATCAAACTCAGGCAATCATAAGAGTTCAAAATAAACTGTAACACACCGAATTCCATTTACATGTAATTCGTAGTACAACAAGATATTTTACATCATTTCGTATAATTTTACAAGGAAATTAAAAACTTTTCTTATACAACAATGTTTGTTACAGAGTTACACAGCGGAATAAAATACACCAAGAAGTATAACTCTAATATCAGCACCTTAAATCTTGAATATAATCTTTATCATCAACGTATTTAAGTCCTTGCCAATCCAATCAAGCCCTGCACTGAAAATCTGTGGACATGTCAGTTGCTTACAACCGACGCAATGTTATAAACAATGCTCCTCTCAATGCAGTATTATAACGAAATCTATTACTTTAACAAACACAAACTTGAATGCATATAAAAGTGTAAAGAGTGACTATCTTAAATATGTCAGTGCATGATATGACTTAATGCCCAATGTAGATGTTATACTACAATGACACTAATGCATACTTGTTCGGATTTTATGCATCCCATACTACATAGGTCTGAGGGCAAGGACCTACATACTCCACATTAAAGAGTTTTATCCCTCGCCATGATAATTACCCATTAATAAAATAAAGTTTAGACATTTCACCAGTACGGATTCCAGTTCCGGAGATCCACCGCCTGACTATACAGAATCCTCGTCGTGCGAACATCCCGTAAGTGTTCCTCTAGCCCCGGTATACGCATATTCAATGGAGTACGACCTACTATCCGCCCGACTAATCCTGATCCCGAAATCCACCGCCCGATCAATCATAATCCCGAATTTAATTAAGGATCGCCTCCATCGCAAGCAACCACAGCCCCGGAATCCACCGCCCGACTGGGTCTATAGTTCCGGAATCCACCGCCTGACTATATAAAGGTCCTCCGCCCACGTTTGCCCAAGTTTACTGTATCTTCAATTAGTGCCTAATTCTTAAGTTTGAATATGAATAAATTATACTACCTAGAGCTAATTTGCCTTCCTACCGGTCTTACACAAAAAAATCGGGAATGACAGCCCATATTGGCCACTTCTCAAAAACCAATTATTCATTTCCATTACTTTTGCCGGTACCTGGGTATCACTAAGCCTCTAGAATTAACATCTTTCCATGTTCAACAACTTGGGGTACTCATACCCTTATAACTCATGTTTATGTATTCATAATTCATTCAAATTCTTTCATTCATTATTGTTTATTCATCAACAAGTACAATCTCAACCTATTCATTTTCAAAATACACTTTTCATATTTATCAAAACCTTCTCAATACAAGTTAATTAAGATTAAAACATAATCTCTTAAAATTCATCATTGAAAACTCATCTCATCATTTTTCTTTGATTTATTTTAAACCAATTCCTAACATCATTAACCACATATATATTTTTCTTGAGTTCACATCTCATCTAAGCATGAATATGACCTTTATTTTCCCAAAATATAACTTAAAACAGCGAGAATATATTTTCAATCACCACGTTTAAGTATCATTTACAAAACAGTAAATTCAAAGTCAGAAACTGCATTTCATGCTATTTGTAAAAATCATAGAAAATCATATACTTCACAAAAATTTGCGTTATTTATATCAAAATAAATGTGTACAAGTCACTACAATTTCTTAGTTATAAGTTTCCTCAAAATACTGTATCTATAACCCTGAATTCTTCGAAATATACAGTATGGTCAAAATACTGAAATACTGCCACTGTACAGTCTTGTAAAATTCATATAAAATTCAATTCTTTGTGAAAATTTGATTTCGTAGACTTTTCAGAAAGTTTAACGAGTCTACTATAACTTCTTAGTTCTGACTTTTCTCAAGTTATTTCATTTACAATGCTGAATTGATCAAAAACCGAAATGTGTACAGATTTTCAGCAATCAGTCAACTACTAACCAGTTCTGAGTTCAGATTTTATTAAAATAGTAAACGACCTCCAAATCTTATGAAATTTTAAAGAGATGTTTCTGACATATACAAAATGCTCTCAAAAAAGTTTTAGCTCTAGATTTTAACTATTTTATTAAATACAATTTTCTGATGTGCAAACAAAATTCAAAATAGTAATTTTTTTGCATGAATTAGCAACTTTGTGTACAAATTCATATCAAATTCATTTAATGTATTACTATGCACCCAAACAAACATCATTTCAACTTATCGACAAGATAATCTTTCAATTAGCATGCATTTTCATTCTAAATATCATCATTACAAATTAACCACTACTTATATATATAATCAATTTTATATAACAATCTTCCTACACATGCATGATACTATACTCTAGAAAGTAAGAAAGAACACCCACCTTATTTGAAGAAAGAAAATAAACTCCTAGTAGATGGCTCCTAGCTCCAAGAATGAGACTCCCTTCTCCTCCTAGCAAGCCTTCCTCCAAGCAAGAACTCAAATATCTCTCTTTTTCTTTTCCTCTCTTTCTTTTCTTATCTTTCTTATCTTATCTTTTCTTTTGATTTTTGGTGCAAGATTTCATGAAGAAAATGAGTGGTATTTATAGGGTTAAATTGGTGAATGAAGAGACACCCATTACCCAAAATATAAATGCCTATTATCAAAATTAAACACCCACTCACCGTTACTACACAAATCCCTACATCTTCTCATTCCTTCATGAATTGGCCAACACATCTTCTCATTCCTTCATGAATTGGCCAACCATTGGATTTCCCACATGTGCACACTTCTCATTCATTTGTTTAATTATTTGTTTATAGCCTAAATGTATATACTTGTTACATGACAAGTGTAAGATTTAAAAGTGTTTATTTAAAGTAGAATAAATTAATGAGTTTCTTTTTTTTAATGAATTTCTAGTGGGCTTGAAAAGAGACTTTAGGCCTATGGATTAAAAATCAAAATAATAACTTAGATAAAAATGAGAATATATATCATTCTTAAGAAATTCTTTTTGGATTAAAATTGCTTGAAATTTGCACGTGCAATGCACGTATAAAAATATTAAAAATTAATTTGGGAGGAAAACAGTCAAAATACAAAATACAAAATACGTAGAACAATAATGTTACGGATATTTCACGTAACGGAAAATATACGTAAGCGACACGTATATTGAAAGCACGTGCAATGTACGTAAAACACGGAGATTAAAATAAATATATATGTTGGCTTAAAATAGAATGAAAAATGAGTTTTGAGAAGGGGGAAATGTATAAATAGTCAAAATACAAATACATATGATATTTAAATTAAAATATGCTACGGATGTTATCCGTAACGGTACAAATATACGTGCGTAACACACGAGGAGCAAAATTATGATTACTCAATTTTGTGGGGTGTTACATAAACTACAACAACTTCTCTCAAAATTACATTAACTACAACAACTTCTTTCAAAATTACAAAAAGACATAACAAAGCCAAAAATTTACCTACGAAGGGGTGAATTGATTTGGACATTTCCTTGCCTGTTTTGAACGCTTCGGACTTGCTTGAGTTAAGCCAGAGAGGGAAATGTTATCTTCGTCATCATCTTCTTCTTCTTCTTGTATTTCATCAACAGGTGGAGATGGCTCCCTTCTTCTTCGTTGTCTTTCTTCTTGTATTATTGGACGGTGACGAGATTTTGTAGTCATTGTCTTCTGACGACTTGTTTGGTGCACGGGACCGGACAATATCGAATCTAATTTATTGCCTTTGCCGATGAGATCCGCTTGTGCTCGACATGACTCAACCATTTTATGCGTGAATACCTTCAACGGTTCGGCTACATTACTTTTTAATACTTTCGCGCATTCTTTGGTTTGAATTCAAGTTTGGGCCATCTATACAAAACCAAAAGAAATGTAATAATAAATTCAATAATTAAACTTTTTTGTAGTAATGTAAATATGGACATAAAACTTACAATACTCCGAATCAATTGTGTCTTCAGTTGGAACATTGGTAGATTAACGGAATACGTGTTTGTTGGATCGGCGGCATGTCTCCGTGTCTGTACTTGGACCCCCGCTGGAAGTTGTCTTGTTGGAGAAATGTAAAAGCGAGTCATTCTCCTATATCACGTCATGTAAGGGACATGGGAAGACGCATCGAACGGTGGAATATTCGCAAGTATGTGATCGAGACGATGATTGTTCCAAATATCCACGTGTATGTGCAAAGAAGCTGCCCAATCGTCAGCTGCTTGTCGACCCATACCAATGACACTATGTAGCTCTGCATTGTACGGTTGCTGCACCGGAATATTTTGAAACAACCCAAACTGACGGAGTACTCTATTTGGAAAATAACCCTCAACTGTACCAAAGTGGATTAGAGGTGCTTTTGTTAACCACAGTTGATGACTCGAGGTACAAACTGGAGGCAATCTCGCTAAACGTGCCTCGGTATATGGTTGCCACTTAACACAATCGTTTGCCAAGTGGTCAAGCTCGTCCCGGTAATATGTAAGGCATCTATTAGGGCTAGCCTTTCATGTCAATGAACCTGTCTAATACACACCTTGCGGAGGTCTCATGTTCTTGTCCTTGGGAAGATTTGCCCACTTTGGTGATTGCTTAGCGACAACGGGTCTGCCAAGGTCTAGTCATTCCCAACTCCAGACCTGTAGTTCATCTACTTTGCACCGACAGAGCAGTTGCACAAAGCTCTATACAATGTGGCCAATGCAGCACTTCCCCAACTGTACACCCTAACTCCACCAAGATCGGTAATTAGTGGTAGGTACATTAACAGCATGGAATCTCCGGAGGAATTTGGGAACATCACACCTCCAAATAATGTCATTATGTAAGCCCGACAGTAACAATGTACTTGGAACTCAGTGGAGGCATTAGTCAGCTAACCGGAGAATGTGTCCTAAGCCATTTCAATCTCACCGATTTGCCTACAAGGGCCGATCGATCCGCCTATACTCCGAGATACTCATGGATAATGAACTCTGGTTCAAAGTCCATTGTGCCAGTTACGGCCTGTCCATCGATTGGTAGACCCGTTATTACAGTGACATCTTGCAGTGTCACAGTCATCTTGCCGACCGGCAAGTGAAAACTATGGGTCTCGGAACGCTATCTCTCGAGAAGGGCGATTAGTAAGGGTTGGTCAGCCTTAATAGAGCTCATCAACCCGATGTCGTATAACCCACAATGCTGTAATATCTCATGTATACAGGGATGCATCTCTGACGTGTCGTGCCCCCGAAAACTACACTCCGAAGAATTTCCTTCCCAAACGGCTTTAGAGCGATGCTTCCCTTTTAAAGTCAAAAGCTTTGGGTCGATCGAACTGGGAACCACCGAAGGAAACGATGGAGAAGATGGGCCCGGTTGACTAGACGGAGAAGAATGGCCCGGTTGATTTGGAGGAGGAGACGGGCCCATTTGATTTGCCGGAGAAGAAGACGGACCCGCCTCATCCTACACCAAAAAGTTAAAAATCAACATATAAATTTATAATTTTCTTGATGTTGAAATTAAACGTATGAAATAAAGGTCAAATCATCTTACATTGGTACGCCTCTGTCCATGGCTAGTTTTTTTGGGAGGTTGTCCATGACATGTCCGTGGCCCTTTGCAGTTTGTAGGAGGTCTACTACTACTCCCTTCTTCGGGCATACCCATTGTTCGTGTCATATGTAATATCAAATAGAAGCCTACATGTTTAGGATCAAATTTACCTTAAAATCGCTATAAAATAATTATACAATTAACAATATCTCAATTCCAAAATTTCAATATCAAACAATATTACTCACATTGTCACATTGGCACGAAACTAAAATCATAAATCGGTCTATAGACAATGCTACCCTCAATTACTCGATGTATCAAATAATATGACAATGTTACTATCATCGCATATCCCACTCATACATTGTGAACTATAGGTTAATTTGAACAAACACAATTAGTACGACATAGACTTATTTAATATTGGTTAATTACACAACCTAAATTTATCACGTGCATTGTACGTTTTAATAAATCCAAAATCAAAATTTATGAACCCAAATGTAGCTTACAATCAATCCATCATACTCATTTACTAAATAAGAAATCATACACACTTAGTAAATCACATAACCTAGATTCATTTATGAACAACCAAAATGAACCCAAAATCGCAAATCCAACCCTAGACCCAAAATCACCAAAAAGTATATACCATAAGTTACAAATACTTACAAATTGATTATTGGGTTAAAGGACGAAGTCGACTACTCCACTAGCTATCATCTCCTTCCGAAAATCTGGGAAAAAGGGTTTATGGGTTCATCGAAAATTTGGAAAAATTGTTGGTTGAGATGAGAGTATTGTGAGTGATGAAGAGATTTAAGAAAAAAAATCGAGAGATTGGGATGAGTAGAGGTCGATATCGGAGGCTAGGGTTTGGGGGTTGGGTTTAAGATCGCGCGATGGCGTTTTGTGAGAGAGAAGAAGTGAGATGAGAGTGAGATAGCGAGCGTGATTTAAGAGGGTCCCAATCGACACTCGATAACCCCGTTAGCGCGCCTGGTTTAAATGGGCGCGCTAACGGAGTTAGCGTGTCTATACTTGGTGATTTTTTTTTCCACACCGCTACTTGAGGAGTAGTGTCCCCTATATCCCCTAGCACGCTAACCTCGTTAGCATGCCTGGTTTAAATGGGCGCGCTAACAGGGTTAACGTGTTTATACTTGGTGATTTTTTTCCCATGCCCCTACTTGAGTAGTAGTATCCCCTAGTGTCCCCGTAGCACGCTAACCCCGTTAGCACGCCTGGTTTAAATGGGTGGGCTAACGGAGTTAGCGTGTCTATAGTCGGTGAGTTTTTTCGCACACCCCTACTTGAGAGAAAAAATAGTGTCTCCTAGCACACGCTAACTGAGATAGCGCGAAGAATTTTACTAGGGGCACTATCTCAGTTAGCGACAAAAACTTTTTGGTATTAAAGTTTCAAAGGGACAGTTTGGTAGATACTTACAAAAAGTGGGATAGTTTGGTAAAAAATTCCTCCCCTTCCCCACAATTGACCTCCTTTCTCTCTCCTCATCTCCGCCGTTCACCCCGTTTCTCTATTCTCATCTCCACCCTCCATTCCGGTTCCCCCGGTCCCCACCCCCCCCTATAAAACAATCCAATCCCCTCTATTAATCCCCCATTTCAAGACCGCCATGTCCTCTCCCCTTCCCCTCTACTCCCCACCGGCGCACGTTAGCAGCTCAACCCCCTAACGGGCCGGGCCAAACCAACCGGACTATGGGCCAGTCCAGCTCCACCCCATCCAAATCCGCTCGCCGCCTCGAATCCACTGTCCAAATGCCCCACCACCAAACCGCCACCGCCACCGCCACCGCCACCGCCTGCCACGTGGAAGCACGGCGGGACCACACCCTCGACATCCCTGATGAGATCCTCGCCCTAATCTTCCAGTCTCTCAGCTCCGGCTACCGCAGGCACTGCTCCCTCGTCTGTCGCCGCTGGCTCCTCGTCGATGCCCAGTCCCGCCACCGCCTCTCCCTCGACGCCCGCAGCGCGCTTATTGAGGCACTCCCTTCCCTCCTCTCCCGCTTCCACTCCCTCTCCAAACTCGCCCTCCGGTGCGACCGCCGCTCCGAATCCATCTCCGACGCCGCCCTCGACCTCGTCGCCGTCTCCTGCCCGAACCTCACCCGTCTGAAATTGCGTTGTTGCAAGGAGATCACTTCCATCGGTATGAAATCGCTCGCTACCAAGTCTAAGAAGTTGAAAAAACTCTCTGTTGGATCTTGCTCTTTCGGTGCGAAGGGGATCGACGCTGTTGTTCAGGGCTGTCCGAATCTTGAAGAGATTTCGATTAAGAGGCTGAGGGGATTGAATGATGGCGAGTCGGTTGGATGTGTTGCGAAATCGCTGAGATCTGTTTGCTTGAAGGAGCTGTACAATGGAAATTGTTTCGGACCGTTGCTTGCCGGGGCGGAGAATTTGAAGACGTTGAAGGTGTTTAGGTGCTCCGGGGATTGGGATCGGATTCTTGAAGAGGTTGCGGAGAGAGTGAAGGGGATTGCTGAGGTACATTTGGAGAAGCTCGGAGTGACTGATCGTGGTATGCTCGCTTTGAGTTCGTGTTCTGAACTTGAGGTTCTTCATCTTGTGAAGACTCCGGAGTGTACAGATTTGGGGTTGAGTTCTGTAGCGGATAAATGTAGGCTGTTGAGGAAGTTGCATGTTGATGGATGGAAGACGAATCGGATTGGGGATGAGGGGCTTGTGGGTGTTGCAAAGCGGTGCGTTAATCTTCAGGAGTTGGTGTTGATTGGTGTGAATCCGACAACAGTGAGCTTAGGTCTTATTGCTAGTAACTGTAAGAATTTGGAGAGATTGGCTCTTTGCAGTAGTGATACTTTTGGGGATGATGAGATTAAGTGTCTAGCTTCGAAATGTGTAGCTTTGAAGAAGCTGTGCATTAAGGGTTGTCCTGTTACGGATAGAGGGATGGAGGCGCTTGTGGAAGGATGCCCAAAATTGATAAAGGTGAAGGTGAAGAAGTGTAAGGGTGTTACGCCGGAGGGTGCTGATTGGTTGAGGGCGAGAAGGGAATTGTTGACTGTGAATTTGGACTCAGTTGCGCAAATTGAGAACCAAGATGCAAGCATGAGTGAGAGTGGGATGAATGAGAATGATGTGGATGTTGTGGAGAATCAGATTGCTGGGTTGGTTGACCAACCTGCTGCCATTGATCTACCATCGAGCAGTAGTAGGAGACTTTCGCCGTGGAAATATAGGATGGGTTTCGGGTCGAGGAGGAACTTCTTTGCTTCTACTTTCAGGAGATGGGGCCATGGAGGAGGCAGCAGAGGGAGAGGGAGCAGTACCGATCATCGAGGAACGGAATGAGAATGACCATTCTTGACTTCTTGAATCTGTATGTCTTAAATTATTGATACTTTTTTGTTAAAATACTATCGTTGTTGCAGTGTTGTCGTCTCTGTTTAGTTCATGCTTTCTTACGAAATTGGATTTATCGTAGTTTATTTGGCATGATTTAGTGCACACTTGTTTGTGATTGATCTATACCTATAAATTTGTGCTCATCAGGATATATTATTGCATTCATATTCCACCTTTGGTGAAGTTATTTTTATGTAGAATATCAAGTAAAATATCAGTTATGACTTGCGAGACTTTGTTCACTGTGTGTTAGCATTAAAATTGTCTGTTTCCAATTGTTCTTATGTCTTCAACGCAACTCATTTTTAGTGTGAAGGATTTGTTGTTGGCGGACTGTGTTTGATAACTAAATTTTGAATAGAAACATAAATTTGATAGGAAAAGCCTCCAGTGTAAGCAGGATTGATTAACACTATAGTTTTGATTGCTCGAGCTTTATATTTTTTTGCTTTATTAGTACGTTATACTATTACTACTTTCAAAATATTTGAAAACGAGGTTAGAAGTAAATCATTATCAAACCACCTGTAGCAGCTACATTTCGGGATGGTTGGCTTGGACATTGCAGGGCTCATTTGGATTTTTGTGCTATTATTTACACTCTTGTGAGTTTTAATGTCTGTCTGCCCTAGCATATTAAATTACTGCTGATAATTAGGCTCATATTTAAAAGATTTAAAATTTCAAAAGGTCTTAATCACATGATGAAGACTTTTTTTGCCTTCTCTTTGTTTCCAAAGCTATATTTATAAAAGTCTTTTATGAAATCATTCAAATTGTTAGCCTCCGGCTTGTTGAGATGTTGAGCTATCTGAAATTTCTTCGGTTATGTCTACATCTTCCTTTGCATACAAGTTTATGATTCTTTTTTTTCTGGTAAGACATGATCCTCTAAGTAGACTATTATAGCCTTTATTTTATTGGACTATGACTCTGTCAAGAAAGATGTTAACTTTTTTGTTGTCTAGGAGACTTTAGTCAATTATATTGATTTGTCAATGAATTGTTTTCTGAGTTCAATCTGAAATGTACATATGTAGTCAGTCTTAGACTTTGTCTTTTTAAAACACAATGAAGTAAAAATTGACACTTTTTCTTACTTTTATAAATGAGAAGATTGGTATGGCTCTAAGGTCATTCACACAATGAAGTAAAAATTGACACTTTTTCTTACTTTTTATAAATGAGAAGATTGGTATGGCTCTAAGGTCATTCATTATTAATTATATACACCGTGCTTTCTTGACATTATAATTATAAATGTGCTCTTTCGAGTAATTTGCAAAGCTTCTTTCACTCTATCATGATTACTGTAAATTTCAAAAACAACATTAGAACAATTAATTCATACATGAGTGTCTGTGTCTATGTAGTTATTGTGTTGTTTAGTTTTGTCATGTAGGATGGAACTATCTCTGAACCATGTCTGAATTTGGTCTTGCTCGCTTCATGATTAGTTAAAATTTTATGCCATATAAAAAAAATTCCAGTTAGATCTAGTATTAACTTTCACACTAGCAGGCATAAATTTTCAGTGTTTTTTAGTTAAAATTATCGCTTTTACAAAAAACTTTGTACTGTTAAAGAATCTTACTTAAAGAAGCATATAGCCATATGCACACACACATTGTTTACACAAAATCATGGACAATGAGACTACACAATGACTGGATCGAAATTGTAATATGACATCTATGTCCAACGTGACATGGCTTCAAAATAGAAATGCTTATGTAACGTAACTATTATTGTATGTTTTAAACCAAATTGTATTAGACTATATTTGTTAGAATATTAATATTAAACCCTCACCTTTACCTCAACTTCGCAGTTTTGGTCTATCGGTAGGGTCTTTCACATGGTACCGTACCAGAGCAACCCGATTCAAATCCCATTGGCTATGCAATTTAAATGTGGATTTTTTTATTAAAAAAAATATCGTTGCGTATAGTTAAGGTCTTGGCCCTCAACCTGCGGGGGCGTTGCGCGGGCGTGTTAAAATATAAATATTAAATCCTCACCCTTACCACAACTTCGGTGTTTTGGTCTATCGGTAGGGTCTTTTATAATATTCATTGTTCTAAATAGTGCTACTTGGTTTCTCCCCTTCATGGATAGTTTTATCTTGCAATTTTTAGAATGAGTTGTAGTGTTATAATATCTACCCCTGTACTTGACATGAGCTTTATTTGTTATAATATTTGTCTTAGGATCAGTTAATTTTCAAAAACGTATATCGGTGTAAGAAACATAAGTTGGTCAATACAGAAAGGATTTTTTGAAGATTTAGTAAAATTGTTAGGTATATTTTGCTTCATCTACTGAAAGACGTTCAAGGTATTACTCGGTAGGAAAGTATTAAACAAATTGCCATAGAGATAAGCCTATAATACCATCAAACCTCATCTAGCACATCATGTACTATATAAGTCTTCAGTTGGATCTTAGGAATGTGGATGGAGTTTATTGGTGTCCATGTTTTCATAGGCAAGAAATATTATATGATATTTTCTAATATCAGTATTTTATCTGATAGATTTGATTATTGAGAGGTGAATAGAATATAGAAGCATGTTGCTATCTTTCTTTGGTGAAATTAGGAGGTGCAAGAAGCAAAGAATGAGTGCTTTAGGCAACCTGAGAAAGTTAAAGAAAGGTGAATACTGATGCTGGTGTGGTCATATCTAAGGGTTGTGCTGTGGTCGTATGCCACCAAACGAGATTTTGTGGCTTTGTGAACTTGTGTTGGATTACACATGTGAAATGAACCCGTGGTTAGAGGACCAAGTATCAACTGCTGCCCATGTTAAGGATTTATCTGTCTTAAGGAAAACAACGAAGATAGGAGAGAATTGGTCAAGTGCTTAATGGTCAAGATACCTTAGTTCCCTAAAGCAGTGTTGGGGAGTGTTAGGGAGTCTGAGAAATCAACATACCCGATGAAACGAATCCCACCATGGACTGCTTACCTTTTGTTGACCCTTTCAAAGACCCATACCCGATGAATGTCTCAAGCCTATTACTTAGCCATGCAATACTGCAGAAGGCTAATAAGCAGGAGTGCAAAGGGAGTTGATTGGATCCAATCCGGCAAGAGCTCTTGCAGGTCAGCTAAGATTTTGGGACCCAGTTAAAATTTCAGGCCCACTAAAGAATTGAAGGATACACTTACAGCCAAACCAATTAAGTAATTGGATTTGGATCTAGATTCTGGTTCTACTATTGTCTGTGTAGGTTTTCTGAGACTGAAAAATATGGCTGCCTTTTGTAGTCAAACTATCTTTTAAATTTGTTTGATGACGTTCAGAACAAATGAAACTTAACATGTAAATAAATCTTATTTCTATGAATTACATCATTCATCTCAATGGCCAAATAAACAATTTCTTCATTAATTGCAATAAGAAGGAAACCCTGATTTTGTCTCTATAACATGAAATGGAACTGAGTCAAAAAAAGATTGGAAATTATTTATTTTTATGTGCATGTTGCCAGTCCCACATAAAACCCTTACTATCAAGTTTCAAAAGAAATGGATCGTCATTTATTAGTTTGAGACGGTATGATACTATGATTATAATTTAAATAACAGATATCAAAATATATGCTGCATGTTGGTTACTAGGTTTTGATCCATATTCAGATCCAGTGAGAAAACTGATTTATTTCTAGTATCCATATCCAACTCATTATCTAAGCAGTTAAAATCTCCGATTACGCCCGATTAATCTCTGATTAATCGCTAATCGGAGGCTAAGCGATTATTTTTTTAGCGATTTACAATATTTTAATAGTTAGCGATTTAATTGAGTATAATCGGCTCAATCCGGCCTAAATTCAAATCCAAATTCAAAATTCAAAATCCAAATCCCTTATGGTCCTCGCCCAAACCCTGCACTAGTCTTTTTTCTCGCGCAAACCCAAACTTAAACTGATTCTCTTTTTCTTCCTCGAAGCAAACTCAAACCTGACCTACTATCGCTCCCCGTGCGCCGTCGCATACTTGACCTGACTCGTATCTACTGCACCTCCTCTTACTGCTCGTGCTGCTGCGCCTCCCCGATTATTTTTGTTTGCTGGAACCGACCAGCAAACTCGACCTGACCCACATCTAGAATCCAAACTCATCTCAAACCAAGTACCTCTTCTTTTTCTCTATAATTATATGTACCTATTTAATAATCTCATAATATTTTTATGTTAGAGTTTAGGGTTGCTACATACTGAGCATATATCTTTTTTTTAAAATTATATATATATATGTTACATATTGAGGATATATCTTTTTTTTTTGTTAAGAGTTTTATGTTAGAGTTTAGGGTTGCTACATAATGAGGATATATCTTTTTTTAGTTATATATATATATATATATATATATATATAAATAATAATAATAATAATAATAATAATTTTTCCGATTTAATCCCTGATTATTTTCCGATTAATCATTAATTGCTCCTAAACCGATCAGTTCCAAAAACCAGTTTTAACTGCCTAACTCATTATGTTAACAAGTCTATTTGCTTGTTGATCGATACCTAACAAAGTTGTGTAGCAAGTGCCGCTAGGGCTAGTGGTCAGAACCTTTATAAGTGAGCAAAAGGTTGGCTTTGAATCCTGCTTGAATCATTTCCCTTTATGGGAAAAATGTGTCTGTGGCTTATGGCCTTGTCTAGAAAAAGGAAAAGAAAATCTTGCAATTGTATCATGTTATGTAGCAAATTTGCCACTCGTAGAGTAAGCTTAATGTCGAAGGTAACCCTTCATTCTGTACACATTGGAATATAATGGGAGGGGAGGAAGACAAAGATTCAACTGAAGTAGTATGGGAGGGTGATATTTTGAATTAGTCGATAAATATTTATTGTATGGTTTTTTAATGCTGATTTAGTTATCTGTGTTTGTAATTATATGCTTTAGCATGGAAAGTAGAAACAAATATCTTTCATGTGAAAGACCTCAGTTTTGAGTAGTAGGTTGTAGCCAAACAATTTGTATTCTTAAGATAGAGGTATCTCAGCTATTCAACCCTTCATACACTAGATGAGTTGTTTTCACTATACTGTGAGTGTTGAAGGCTCACATAGGATGCCGACTCATTGCATTGCAGATTGTCATTTTCAAAGCGGAAATGAATATAATCTGATCAATTTCCTTTGATTATATGATTCTTTGTTTTTAAGTTGAGATTCATTTCTTGAACGCATATGTGAGCAAGGTTTCATGTTTTGTACAAATGGATATATATGCAATATAAGTATTAGAAAGGCAAGTGAACACTTTATATAGGAATGATATTGATTACATCGTCTTTCAGTTTCATTCATGACTGTTTGCATATTTGTAATTTGTGAAAGCTTGCTCTGATACTTGGAGTCTCAAGCTTTTACCTAAATGCATTTTTTTAGGCCATCAGACTATACAAAGTTAATTAGGAAGACTGACACAATTCCAGTGTTTGAAGCAAAGATTAGAGGTAGGCATAGATAAATCTGGATTGTGGTAGTTCAGACTTCAGAAGGATATGATAAGGATATGATAAGTGTTAATGTGATGGGGTGATGATCCTTAACTAAGCTGAATGCAGAAAAATGACCATTCGTGTGGTTTACCCACAAGAAAAACAACCATTCATTGATTCTGTTGTTGTCATGACTAGTCGTGAAACTTTTCAAGCATCTTATACTTGTTTCGGGCTCTCTTTAAAGTTTTATTTTTGATTGTCAACTACATTTCATGGCGAATGATTAGGTGGTAGAAAGTGTAGTATAGAATAGTAGAATCTACAAAGTAATGTAGCATTTGAGGACAACTCTTGTTTTAAAAGTTGGTGTTTCTGATACACAAACTTTCATAATTTCATTTACTTCTCTTGTTTTATGACCTGGTCAGTCTTCAACTTGCTGATTTATAAGTCAATGCCTGCGGAAAGTACTGGGTTGCATTATCATAATTTGGATTATCTCTGTTTAGCGTATAGCAGAAAGCTGTCCTGTTATATCAACAGCTAGAATGCCAATCTGTGCAGGGTTTGATTTGCATGGAAAATTGCTGAATTCCTGCGATTTTTCAGTTAATCTATGCGCCTAATATGATTTTCGTTCTCTCTGCCGAGGAATCTGACAGTATTTTTGTTCATGTATGTACTTTGTATATTCAGTACTTTTTCTTACTTTAGTTTTGCTTCAGTGAATCTGCCTTCTTTATACAAACTAAGTTAAGACACAATTGATTGAAGGCTTATCTGTTTTTTTTGATCGAATTGATTGAAGGCTTATCATGGTAAATGTTAACAATTGCATAAAAAATTGGTATTGTGCTGAAATCTTTGCAGACTTTTGGGAACGTGCATCTGGGAATTGATATGATGGTGGTCAAGTTTGTGCTTTATTGCTTATAATAATAATAATGTTAGAATTTAGAGTTGCTACATAATGAGGATATATCTTTTTCTTAGTTTTGTATAATAATAATAATAATAATAATTTTTCCGATTTAATCCCCGATTATTTTCCGATTAATCACTAATCGCTCATAAACCGATTAGTTCCAAAAACCGATTTTAACTGCCTAGCTGATGGAGATAGGGACTTACCCTACCTTTTCCCTTCAAAAAAACTGCCTAGCTGATGAAAACCAACCCTAAAATAGAGAATTTCCAAGAATTTTAATGGGTTAATTTTACCAACATGAGAGTGCGGATCTAAGTTGGAAATTTTTAACAATTAACAGGTTCGATGGGTTTTCAAGAATTGAGTAAGTGTAACAGTCCCAATTAATAAATCAACCTTACAATCAATTAAATCCCTACGTGTTTTAGCAAGTAAGAAGTTCAATACTGATTCGTACTCTATTCAGGCATGTGGAACACTCAATCTCAATTATTTTTGTGGACGACAGACAAATCAGATAATATACTAGATGATAAGGCAGTAGAACACAAATATTAATAATGGAAAGAGTATACCGAATGTGAAGAAAACCAATGTAGATCTCGGAGTTGGCAGTACCCAAGAACACAGCAACGCAGCAACAATAGACGGGCGGCAGCAACAACAGCAAGGGCTGGTAGATCTGGCCGACGAGGAGGTGCGACGGCGCCGGCAGAGGCGTACGGGAGCGCTGGTGGTCGGGGGATTCGGAGATGAATCGACCACGACGGTGCAGTTGGGGGCAGAGTGGTTGTGGTGTTGGTCGAGGCTAGGGTTCGAGGTCGGGAATGGAGGAAGGAGGCGGTGGGATGTGGGTTGTGGTGATGGGTCGCCGAAGGAAAGTAGGGCGGCGGCGCTGGGAGAGTGGGGCGGTAGTCGAGTGGTGTTGGAGGGGTGGTGACGTTGGGTGCGGGAGGGCAGTGAGGGTGAAGGATCTGATCGGGAATGTGGAGTTTGAGCGGGATAGTGATGGGTTTTGACGAGTAGAAGAAGAGAGAAAGGTGGGTGATAGGGATAGGGATGAACAGCGGCTATGGGGTAATTAAGTTGGGATTGGGGGTTAGGGTTTGTATTAGGGATTTGTATTAGGGGATGTTTAGTTTTGGGTAGATTTTAGAGTTAATCACTAACTCTAAAATTGATTAGGATTTATCACAAACCCTAACTTTAGATCTCAGTTGTATCACACAAAAGAGAAGGAGGAAGAGCGAAAACTCAACACAATTTTTTTTTTGAATCAATAATGGCATACTTTCTCATTAATCTCAAGGCCTTTTAATAGGCTCAAAATACATCTTGATACAAATCTCCAAAATATTCTCAAAATCTAAAAAAATACAAAAAGATTACATATGGCTATAATTGCCAGAAATAAAAATGGTAGTGAAATAAACTAAACAGGAAAGATGTCCTCATCACTAGCTCATTATGTTAACTAGTCTATTTGCTTGTTGATCGATACCTAACAAAGTTGTGTAGCAAGTGCCACTAGGGCTAGTGGTCAGCACCTTTATAAGTGAGCACAAGGTTGGCTTTGAATCCTGCTTGAAGCATTTCCCTTTATGGGAAAAATGTGTCTTTGGCTTATGGCCTTGCCTAGAAAAAGGAAAAGAAAATCTTGCAATTGTATCATGTTATGTAGCAAATTTGCCACTCAGAGTAAGCTTAATGTCAAAGGTGACCATTCATTCTGTACACATTGGAGGAATAGAATGGGAGGGGAGGAAGACAAAGATTCAACTGAAGTAGTATGGGAGGGTGATATTTTGAATTAGTCGATAAATATTTATTTGTATGGTTTTTTAATGCTGATTTAGTTATCTGTGTTTGTAATTATATGCTTTAGCATGGAAAGTAGAAACAAATATCTTTCATGTGAAAAACCTCAGTTTTGAGCAGTAGGTCGTAGCCAAACAATTTGTATTTTTAAGATAGAGGTATCTCAGCTATTCAACCCTTCATACACTAGATGAGTTGTTTTCACTATACTGTGAGTGTTGAAGGCTCACATAGGATGCCGACTCATTGCATTGCAGATGGTCATTTTCAAAGCGGAAATGAATATAATCTGATCAATTTCCTTTGATTATATGATTCTTTGTTTTTAAGTTGAGATTCATTTCTTGAACGCATATGTGAGCAAGGTTTCATGTATTGTACAAATGGATATATATGCAATATAATTATTAGAAAGGCAAATGAACATTTTATATAGGAATGATATTGATTACATCATCTTTCAGTTTCATTCATGACTGTTTGCATATTTGTAATTTGTGAAAGCTTGCTCTGATACTTGGAGTCTCAAGCTTTTACCGAATGCATTTTTTGAGGCCATCAGACTAAACAAAGTTAATTAGGAAGACTGACACAATTCCAGTGTTTGAAGCAAAGATTACAGGTAGGCATAGATAAATCTGGATTGTGGTAGTTCAGAAGGATATGATAAGGATATGATAAGTGTTAATGTGATGGGGTGATGATCCTTAACTAAGCTGAATGCAGAAAAATGACCATTCGTGTGGTTTACCCCCAAGAAAAACAACCATTCGTTGATTCTGTTGTTGTCATGACTAGTCGTGAAACTTTTCAAGCATCTTATACTTGTTTCCGGCTCTCTTAAAGTTTTATTTTTGATTGTCAGCTACATTTCATGGCGAATGATTAGGTGGTAGAAAGTGTAGTATAGAATAGTAGAATCTACAAAGTTATGTAGCATTTGAGGACAACTCTTGTTTTAAAAGTTGGTGTTTCTGATACACAAACTTTCATAATTTCAATTACTTCTGTTTTATGACCTGGTCAGTCCCTAGGCGAGAAGGGAGGTAAGCGATAGGCCATTTCATGACAAGAAATCAACGCAAAACGAAAGCTCGAAAATAAAGTTAGCAGAGTGAATCACAAGCCCAGATCGAGAAGAAGACTTGGCAGTCAATGCCTGTGGAAAGTAATGGGTTGCATTATCATAATTTGGATTTTTTGTTTAGCGTATAGCGGAAAGCTGTCCTGTTATATCAACAGCGAGAATGCCAATCTGTGCAGGGTTTGATTTGCATGGAAAATTTCCGAATTCCTGCGATTTTTCAGTAAATATATGCGATTAATATGATTTTCGTTCTCTCTGCTGAGGAATCTGACAGTATTTTTGTTCCTGTATGTACTTTGTATCTTCAGTACTTTTTCTTACTTTAGTTTGCTTCAGTGAATCTGCCTTCTTTATACAAAGTAAAGACACAATTGATTGAAGGCTTATCTTTTTTTTGATCGAATTGATTGAAGGTTTATCATGCTAAATGTTAACAATTGCATAAAAAATTGGTATTGTGCTGAAATCTTTGCAGACTTTTGGGAACGTGCATCTGGGAATTGATATGATGGTCAAGTTTGTTCTTTATTGCTTATAACCATGCCCGTGTTAGGTTCAAAGGTTTAATGTTCATCTGCTATTATCTTCTGAAATTAATTTGTAAATTTGCTATATTTTCCTCTTCTGCTGGTTAATGGTGTATTGCTGATTTTATTTTGTAAAGAAGTGAAATGCTTTTTGTTTTGAGTATAAAAGATTTTGCGTTATTATTACCTAAAGCTTTTCTCCTTGGGTAATTGCAAACAACCTGCTTCAGGCAGGAATCAAATCCTTGTAAATTCTGATACTGAGTCGCAGTTTGAATCCTCTATATCTACCACCTAGCTTTGAAAATTGCCCTGATTTTTCAAGTGTATTTTGAAAGTTCCTTCCCATGAAACAAACACAGAAGTAGAAGTAGCTCAAAAGTAGTACCCATGGAGCATGAGTTGCAGAATGCAGACCTCCAAGGGTCCAACATTCGCCGACGTTGTGGATTTTATTGAGAGCAGTATGCATACGTATTTAGGTGTATTTAGGTTTATTTCCTGTACGTTTTTTTTTTTTTTGATGAACCGGATAGAACCCAAAAGCTCCAGCCACGCAATCAAATATATAAAAATAAGTGATAGTACAAACAGAAAAACGAACAGAACGAGATTTACAAGGTGTAAACATCGTAAACACAAACGATACAAAAGGCTAAGCAAGAAAAAGTGAATCGAAGGATCAAGCAGACCCAAAACAACCGACGCCTCGAACGAGCAATGGAAACACGCCACAACCCGGGAGCATGACGATACAGCGGTCAGGAACCAAAAGGTGACAAAATCGCAGCGATGAGGGAAGCCACTCCCACCGCTAGTCAGAAGCCTGGCGACGCAGCCGACGCAATGCAATACGACAATCTGCTGAAAAACCGACGCCAAAGACAAGCCAAACGCAGGCACCACCACAAAAATTAAGCACCAGAAAGAAACTAGCGAGTCCAGCATCACAATCACAAAAGCAATCGATGGGTGCTCTACACTAAGAGAGACCCCGGCTATCAAGATAGTCCGATCGCAGATAAAGCGAAACGTCAAGCGGTAAGCAGTAAACAGGCAGTAGAAAAAACCACTGCCGCCACAAACAAAAATGCTAGAAACAGGCGCATAATAAAGGAATAGCAGAACAATAAAATCATGACTATATAAGACCAACTGAGATCAAAGAGCATCCCAGGGAATCACAGGTACATGATACATAAACCACAGCAGGGGAAAAGTAAGATGGATGCCACCGCATAACAGCAGCGGCAAAACAAAAACGCTATGGGATGCTACATCGCAGCCAACAAAAAAAACTAAAACAACCACGGCAGGAGCCATCCAAACTAACTACCCACATGGGTAGAATAGACTGAAGATATGAAGCATTAGAGCCCAGGACAAATCAGCATCAAGATCCAAAGATCAACACCAGGGCAAAGGAAGTAATGTACCAATGCAAACATCAGCAGCAACTCAAAATCCACCCCGCAAAATAGTCGTACAACGAGACAGCCAGCCCCAAAAAACCAAAAAACCAAACACAGCAGCCTCAATCCTGCGAATAGGAAGAACATCCGAGCAAGATGAGGAAAAATAAAAAGCAGTCCAGTGAAGCTCTATGTAGGTACTCAGCAGAACTTAAATAGCTTGTAAAGAGCGAAGACAATGGATAGCTTCGCCCAGCCTAAAACCGTGAAGCGCATTTTTAGCTTCTAGCTTTAAAGTAGATGACCAGAAATTGAAAAGAAATACAAATTCTTCAATGATGGAGAGGGAAGGGGACGCACACTGCCTAAATAATCTTTTGTTTCTTTCGAACCAGATCCCCTTCTCCCGACCACTTCAGCCCTGCCGAACGGCCCCAGTTGATTGATTCCGGTTGCTGATTGATTCCGGAGAAGCAGCAGCCAGTTGTTTCCTTTCCTTTGCGGTTGTTGCTGATTGATCCCGTGGTGGTTTGGTGCTGCTGTCGAGCCAGATCCGGTGCTGTTCTTGCTGATTCCGGTGCTGTTGGTGCTGATTCCAGTGCTGTTCTTGCTGATTCCGGAGAAGGGAGGATATCAAGAAGGAGAATGTTTGATTTTGTGACTTGAGTAATTAATATTTGGGGGAAATTTTGGAGTTTTGTTGAATTGGGTTTAGAAATTTGAATGGATATGTCGGGAAAATATGATATTGAGAAGTATGATGGGAAGACGAGTTTTGCATTATGGCAAGTGCGTATGGCAGCGATTTTGTCAAGCCAAGGCGTTAAGGATGCCATTTTTGGTCGAGAAAAGTTGATTGATGCGGTGCCGGATAAGAAATGGAGAGAGATGGATGATAAAGCGCTCTCTATTATCCAATTGTGTTTGAGCGATTCGACATTGCAAGAGGTCCTATCGGAGAAGACCGCTAAGGCTTTATGGGAGAAGTTGGAGAACATCTACATGAAGAAGTCCCTCACCAATTGACTGCGGTTGAAGTTGCGCCTCTACACTCTTCGCATGGTTGAAGGTACATCTATTTCCGATCATATTACGGAGTTTGCATCTATTTTGAATGATTTAAGTAAGATTGATGTTAAGGTGGAGGATGAGGACCAAGCCCTTTTGTTATTATGCTCATTGCCCGCATCATACAAGGCTTTTAGAGACATGTTGATTTATAGTAGAGATAAAATTTCTCTAGAGGATGTTAAGAGCAATTTGCAAGCCAAGTTGCACATTGATAGTGAGATGACCAATAATGAGAAAGGGAGCCAGGGTGTTGGTTTAGTTGTTGATCGAGGTAGGTCATGGGACCGAAACTCGAAAGATACAAGGACCCGTTCGAAGTCTAGGCACAAGAATTTGACGTGCAACTATTGTAAGAAGAAGGGACACATTAAGGCCGATTGTTTCAAGCTCAAAAATAAACAAAAGGCGGATAGTAAAGGTTCTTCTTCGGAGGAGGCCAATGTGGCTGAATGTGACACGGTTGATACTCTTTGTGTGACAGATACTAATGTTGATGATATGCATTGTTGGGTGATGGATACGGGTGCTTCGCAACACATAACTCCGAATAGAGATTGGTTTGAGACTTATGAGCCTACGGATGGTAAGGTTCTCATGGGGAACAACAATATGTGTAAGGTTGCCGGGATTGGTTCGGTGACAATTAAGTTCCATGATGGAAAGGTTCGAAGGTTGACGGGTGTGAGGCATATACCCGATTTGTCTAAGAATTTGATTTCTTTGGGGTCTCTTGAAGAAAAGGGGTGTAAGTTGCAAAGTGAAGGTGGAGTCCTCAGAGTCTCTAAAGGGGCTCTCACAATCATGAAGGCGAAGAGAATTGGAACTCTTTATTTCTTACAAGGTTCCACGGTCACAGGCTCGGTCGCCATTGCACGTTCGGGTACTATGTCGGATGAGGAGACTACTAGGCTTTGGCATATGAGATTGGGGCATATGTGCGAGCGAGGAATGACCATTTTGAGCAAGAGAGGCTTGTTGTGTGGCCAATGCACGGGCAACTTGGAGTTTTGTGAGCATTGTGTATTTGGCAAGCATAAGAGGTTGAGCTTCTCCACGGCCATTCATTCGACCAAGGGAACACTTGACTACATCCATTCGGATCTTTGGGGACCTTCTCGTGAGCCTTCCAAAGGTAATGGTTCTCGTTATATGCTTACTTTCATTGATGATTTCTCAAGGAAGGTTTGGGTTTATTTCTTGAAAGAGAAAAGTGATGTGTTTAGCACCTTCAAAGAATGGAAGTCACTTTTGGAGAACCAAACAGGAAGGAAAGTCAAGAGGTTGAGAACCGATAACGGTTTGGAGTTTTGCAACCGTGAGTTTGATAATTTTTGCAAGGCTGAAGGGATTGTTCGGCACAAGACGGTGGTCAACACTCCACAACAAAATGGTATTGCAGAAAGGATGAATAGGACACTACTTGAAAGGTCTAGAAGTATGCTTTCAAATGCGGGTTTGGGTAAGGAGTTTTGGGCGGAAGCCATCAACACATCTTGCTATTTAGTAAATCGATCTCCTACCACTTCAATTGAGTTGAAGACACCCGAAGAAGTGTGGTCGGGTAAGACGGTCGATTATTCGAATTTGAGGGTGTTTGGTTGTCCCGCTTATGTACATGTGAATGAAGGAAAGTTGGAGCCTAGATCGAAGAAGTGTATTTTTGTTGGGTATCCCAGAAATGTGAAGGGGTATAAGTTGTGGTGTCCCGAATCATCCAAGTTCCTTATTTCAAGAGATGTCATTTTCAATGAGTTGGCCATGTTGAAGGCAAATGATGTTGCACCCGAGCCGACTATTAAGGAGAATGAGAAGGTTGAGAAGAAGGTGGAGTTTGAGGTGCCGGTCCAAGAAGGTGATGATTTGATCTCACATGATGATGTCAATTTGGAGGAAGCCCAAGAAGAGGTACAACCATATGCATTGGCAAGGGACCAAGCTAGAAGAGAAACAAGACCACCTACAAGGTATGGATACTCCGACTTTGCTTATTGTTTGGCAATTGCAGAGGATGTGGAGTATTGTGAGCCATCTTCTTACAGAGAAGCTATTTCTTCTAAAGATGCGGTCAATTGGGTTGCCACTATGAATGAAGAGTTACAATCTTTGCAACAAAATGAGACTTGGTCTCTTGTGAAGCCTCCCAGTGGTAAGAGGATTGTGGGTTGCAAGTGGGTGTTTAAGAGGAAGATTGATGGCTCAAATCCCGTGGATTTTCGATACAAGGCAAGGCTAGTGGCTAAAGGGTATAGTCAAGTCCAAGGTGTGGACTTCAATGATGTGTTCTCTCCCGTAGTTAAGCACACCTCCATTCGAGTTTTGCTCTCTTTGGTGGTAATGAAGGATTTGGAATTGGAGCAAATAGATGTGAAAACTGCCTTCTTGCATGGTGATTTGGAGGAGCAGATTTACATGAGCCAACCGGAGGGTTTTGAGGTTGCGGGAAAGAAGGACCGTGTGTGTCTTTTGAAGAAGTCCCTTTATGGCCTTAAGCAATCACCGTGGCAATGGTATAAGAAGTTTGACTCATTCATGGTGAGTATTAATTTCCATCGTTCCAATTATGATAGTTGTGTTTACTTCAAGAAGTTGGATGGTGGGGATTTCATTTACTTGTTGCTCTATGTGGATGACATGCTGATTGCATCCTCAAACTTGAAAGAAGTTAGGAGGTTGAAAGAGCAACTAAGTTCGGCATTTGAGATGAAAGATTTGGGGGCCGCCAAAAGGATTCTCGGGATGGAGATCACAAGGGATAGGTCCAAAAGAAAGTTGTTTCTTTCACAAAGGAGTTTTGCCGAGAAAGTGCTACGCCGTTTTGGCATGGAAAAAGCGAAAGTTGTTTCAACACCTCTTGCGGCGCATTTCAAGCTTTCGGCCGCTTTAAGCCCAAAATCCGATGATGAGAAGAAATATATGGAAAAGGTTCCATATTCGAGTGCAGTTGGGAGTCTCATGTACTTGATGGTGTGCACTCGACCAGACATTGCTCAAGCCGTTAGTGTGGTAAGTAGATATCTCTCTTATCCGGGGAAAGGGCATTGGGAAGCAGTGAAGTGGATCTTCCGCTATTTGAGAGGTACTATTGATGCTTGCTTGGAGTTTGGTAATGACAAGAAACTGACGGGCTTTGTGGATGCGGATTTTGCGGGTGATTTGGATAAGAGGCGTTCCTTGACGGGTTATGTTTTTACCCTTGGAGATTGTGCAATTAGTTGGAAGTCTACACTTCAAGCCACCGTTGCACTCTCAAGCACTGAGGCCGAATATATGGCGATTACTGAGGCTTTTAAGGAGGCTATTTGGCTCAAGGCGTTTGTTGGTGAGATGTCTTCACTTGAGGGTCCTATTACGGTGTTTTGTGACAACCAAAGCGCGATCCATTTGACTAAGGACCGCATGTACCATGAGAAGACGAAGCACATTGACATTCGATACCATTTTGTTCGAGATGTGATCTCGGAAGGTAAGGTTGCCGTGAAGAAGATTGGTACCGAATCGAATCCGGCCGATATGCTCACAAAGCCTCTTCCAATTGCAAAGTTCAAGCTTTATTCAAGTTTGATGTCGGTTTGTTTCTAGCTAGTTTGAGCTAGTTTTGTTTCTAGCATGTTGCTAGTTTGTTTTAGGTTATGCTTGTTTTATGTTTTAGTTTGTTTTAGATGCAATTTGTTTCAAGGAGGAGATTGTTATGTTATGACCCAAATTGCTCTTAGGGCCCATTGGGCTTAGTATCTTCATATATGTAATACTTAGAATCAAATGAATACTAATCAACATTTTTGCCCTAATCTCTCTCTCACACACAGCCGGCTATTCTTCTTCCTCTCTTCTCTTCCATCTTCTCAAACCCTAACAATCCACAAACCCATTCAACTCCTAACAACCCAGATAATGATTTGAACCGAAAGGTTCCAAGAGAGGTGGTACTTAATGCTAGAAGGGGGACGCGACCAGCAAGAGTGTAAGTTAGTAGGGAGAGTGGGGACTTCCCAAGCAAGAGAGGAGATTTTCCAAAGTGGACGCGAAAATTCGCACCCCACGAACAGGTGATTGGCGTCCTCAAACGAGGAGGCACATAGGGGACAATTCTGCCCCCAAGCCAGATTTCTTTTGTTGAGCACTTCAGCCGTCAGAAGCCTGTTGTTGAATGCAAGCCAGGTAACGATTTTAACTTTAAGAGGGGCACAAGATTGCCAAATAGATTCGGCAAAAGGGGAGCGGATGCCTCTAAAATTGAGGAAACGATAAAACGATTTGACAGTGAAAACTCCTTTCGAATGCCAACGCCAAGAGAAATCTTCTTTAGGGTGATAATCGTAATTGTTCAAGAAAGAAAGAAGCACAGTGAACTGGGGGGCTAAGTGAGGGGGAAGGCTAGTACTGAAAGGAACGGTCCAGACTCGTTGAGAGTTTATAAGGGTGAAAGAGTCTGCTACCGTAGCCCGAGGGTCGGCGGCCAAACGGTAGAGAGCTGGATAGGATGATGCCAATTTGGCGTTACCGATCCACAGGTCATTCCAGAACTGAGTCTTGGATTCGTCAAAACAGACATGGGAAATGCCACAAAGGAAAGCGGCGGCAGCTTTCCAGATACCTTTCCAAAATGGGGAGGCGAATCGGTGGACTTGGTTGGGAAAGACCCACCGATAACCATCAGGATAGCAGTTAGCCTTGATACATTGAATCCAGGGGAGATGATCGAATTTGAGGAATTTCCAGAGCCATTTGCCCAAGAGAGCAATGTTATGGTTGCGAAGATTGAGGACTCCCAATCCCCCTGCCTCCTTGGAGGAGCAGACTAAGGTCCAGTTGGCAAGGTGGGAGCCCGGATGATGAATGGGGGATCCTGACCAGAAAAAGTTACTACGAATTTGGTCAGTTCTCTTAATAACCCAGGATGAGACGAAATAGAAGGACATCATAAAGAGGGGGATAGAAGAAAGTACTGAATTAAGGAGTACCAGTCTGCCTCCTCTAGAGAGCAGCTTGCCCGACCAAACATTCAGTCTGGATTCCATCTTATCCACCAAAGGCACCCAATCAACTCGATGCAGTTTCTCCCATCTTAAGGGTACTCCCAAGTACGTGATAGGGAATGAGGCGATAGGACAGTTGAAGAAATTAGAAATTTCCAGCTGACGGTTAGGCGAACCTCCCAGCCAAAGAACAGACGATTTTTGGAAGTTGATAGTAAGGCCCGAAGCCAGTTCAAACAAATAAAGGAGAAGTTTGAGATTACGGAGCGACTGAGGATTTGGTTTCGCAAAGATAATAGTATCGTCCGCGTATTGCAGATTAAGAACCCCATGAAAAAACTGTGATTCACCCAAGCCCTCAATGGCCTGGGCTTCCCACGCATTGCGCAGAAGTCTGCTAAAAACATCTGCAACCAGAGCGAAAAGGAGAGACGATAGGGGATCGCCCTGGCGGAGGCCCCGTTTAATTTTAAATTAGTGACCTTATATCAATGTACAGGGCGATAGGGGATCGCCCTGTACGTTGTTTAGTGGTTACTCAACGCAAAGAAGAAAGTTACACTAGAACAGAGTAAAATCAAAGTTAGGTAGTTTTGAAATTCTAGTGCAAGGATGACATTAGTACATCCTCGCTGGTAATTAATTAGCGACTGCACACGGGTGAATGTCGATGACAAACTTTATGCAGTTTTTTTTCTTTGTACCGTAAATTATATGTCTTCTTGTTTTCATACATATGAGATATTGTCCCAACAACTGCACATGATTTCTCTATCTAGCCGAAAGGAATACTGTACTGTATTCAAATCCTAAGCTCAAATACTTACACTTCAAAACGCAAGTAATAGCCATGCTTCTTTTACCTACAAGTTACAAGCCACTTTTGATATGGGTTTGCTTTTTTTTGGCTCAACTCTAGTTCAAAACCCTACATATCAGCTTTATACATTACAGTCCCCATACATGCTTGCATGAAAACGATTTTCCCATAGACTTGTCAGAATTTGTCATCTCCTTGCTCAAAGCTTGAACTCTTGAAGTGGCCAAAATAATTAGGTTAGATAGAGATCGCATCCAAGTATCAATGTCCTTACCTACAAAGAGAGAGTGAAAAAAGAAGTGTGTACCCATTTCTCATTGAAGGTACGCAACCTCTATTTATAGATTGTAAGAGCATCTCTAGTAGTTGACTAAAAATTCAAAATTTACAAAATTTAGCAAAAAACCCTCCACATTTGTTGGCAAAAGATCCAAATTTTGAGTCGAAGAGGGAACAATATTCTGCTATATTTGACAAGGATATGACATTTTGCAAAATATAGAAGACGAATGGTCAGAGAGATGTTTCCGCGCAATATAGTCGAAAGAAATATGAAATTTTGTCTGACCTTTAAAAAAAAATTGAACGGACAGATGAACATCTTGCGTCAATTCAAAATTTGATTTTATTAAGATTTAATTAACTTTAAGAAAAAAACTCACAAGTGTCAAAGGGATGACTTTTTTCTAAAGAAAATAAACGTAAATAAGGGGTCCCTCTTTTTTTTTATTACAAAAAACCTAAATTTTGGGTTCAACAATTGCACCAACCTCCGCAAATTGCTATTTCTCTAATGCTAAATACCCAACATTTAGAAACAATGACCACAGATGCTCTAACTTATTAGAAATTTGTTAGATGAATCTCAATGAGGACAAGCATGACACGTGAATTTCTGTATTTATTTTTTGGGCCCACCTGAAAATGTAGTGTTCGATGAATTTATTCAAATGTGGAAGAAAATCAAGAATCAAGCATATGAATCTGAACTTGATGAATTCTCATGCTAAAGCAAGAAGTTGTTACTTCATTTGAACTCGGTGTATGAAATTAATGAATAACAGGTTTTACTACTCTTTCTCTTGTTGCAATCACCGATCAATTGACTTCAACAATCAGACACCATAGCACCCTCTCACTCATTACTGTAATTTCTACGAAGAATAATTCCTTTTGGGATCAAAATGACTCGATAGAGTCCCAGCCAGTCGTCTGAGAGCTTCAGGATGTCTCGTAAGCACAAATCCTGAACACGAAACTCAATTTACTCGGAATCTCAGAAAAAACAGCATAATATCAATAGAAAAGAAACTCAGATAGCACCGAAAGCTCAAAACACTCGGCCATCCAGAATATATAACATTCACAACATGAAACAGCAGAGACAGTGAAGCAACAACAAACATCATATAGTTATCGGTGCGACATATAAGAACACCACAAAAACAGAGTTAGAAGCTAGTAGCTGAGCACCCCTAGCCAATGGAAAAGACAACCTGCAAACAGAATAAGACAGCTGACTTAAACCGTAACAAAAGAAGGAAACAAGGTCGGGGGATCAAAAAAAGGCCAGGTAAAGCTCCGACAGTCAAACTGTCTCAACTCTGCAAAGAAAACTCAATAAGTCCGCGGAGAGACTAAGATTAATTAACAAACAGAAACTGAAAACAATTTAGTCTAAAAGAATTCACGACATCATGTAAATTAGGCAAATGAAGAAGAGCTAATTTGGAAGGTGGAAAAAGATTCGACCACAAATTAGTATAGTAAAGTGTTGGGGATGTCGACGAACACCAGTGGCGCAACGAAAAAGATTGAAGCAATGAGGATGGTGAGATAGATGCGACGAATTAATCGAACAACTAAAGAAATAGATCTACTAATCCAACACAAACATATGAGAATTCATCATGGTTAGCTTTCGCTTAATCCGGAGGGAGATATAATATTCAACTAGAAGAGATTACAAGGAGTTACAGATTCACTCAATACAAGGAATTAAACTCACTCACCAAGAACTATCTCTCAAGCATCTCTTTGCAATGAAAAATATAATCAATGAAGTACTTCATCTCTCATATTGGAGGCTATTACAATAAATAGAAGAAGAATAGAGAGAACCGTAGGTTGGACTTGATATCTCAGTCGTCTGATATATTTTGTAAAAGAAGTCACTGAATAGGACGATCTAACTTGGAGTTGAAGAATGAGCCGAAAACATCCCCAAGATAAAAGCCCAAAGATAATGTTGCTGCAGTCATGATGGTCGACTTCACCCAAGTGCGGTCAACTGCACCTAACCAGTGCCCAGACCCAAGGGGTGTGCAGTCGACCATTCAGTCAACTGCACAACTCTCTGTTGCTGCTGCTGCTTTGTTTCCATCTTCTCCTATCTTCGATGCTTCGACCTCCGTGCTTCATCGTCTCTTCTTCTAATATGAACCACGAGTACACAAGACATAATCCTAATAACCTCCACCTTGGATTTCATACGAGAGCTATCAACACGATGTGATTAATCATCTCTGAACTTTACTAAACTCCACTTGCGAACATACTTGTAACAATAGTTTCTACAACTAGTTGAACAAATCTTCTACCCAATTTCACCGATTAGTATACCCCTTCAAGGGCACACCTCAATAGGCATTAACATGTAGTTGTCAACCTCCGCACGAACTCTACATACACTGAGGCATTCTCCACCTCTCGACGATATTCGAATGTCGAGGTCTCGCTTCGATGATGCTAGTTGCGGCAGACTAGATGAGCTTGCCGAAATATCATGAAAAGAAGCAATACTTGCACAAGTATTTCAGATACCCCAAAGCATACCTCTAATCACATTATGACCACCATGAAAAATAGACAGAACTTTACTACGAGGTGTGTACCACGTGCTTCAAGAGTTCCCAAGAAAATCAGATTCTGTTTCAACAGAGGAATATGCAAGACTTTCCTTGGAGTGTACATGTTCACACCTAGCATCTTTAACTTAACTATTTCCTCATCTATTACTTCACAAATCTCTCCAGTTCTCGTTCTTACACAATGCCCTGCAGTATGCTTATAAGTAGAAAATAAACCCCTCTCGGAGAAAATATGAGTAGAACTCCCTGAGTCAACAAACCAACTTGAATCCACTTCTAAAGAATTTGAAACAAGAAGACACAAATCACTTGATTCAGAAGGATAAAGCATATTTGTGGTAGAATTGTCATCCTTGGCACTTTTCTAATTCTGCAATTTTCAACAGTCTTTCTTGATATGCTCTGACCTCTTGCAAGATCGGCAACAGATCGATCCTTTTTGCATAGTACTTTGACTTCCAATTGAAGGACCTTCCACTGCTAGACAACTTATGAGAGTAGATGATAATTTCTAAGTCTCATTCCTATGTTGATTTTCCTTCAATACTTTGATTACACCATTTAATGTGATACTCTCCTTGGCAGATTTACCGTGTAGCATGGTAGTGATCAAATTCTCGTATGAAGCCAACAGTGAATATATCAAGTTGTAAGGTTTATCTTCTTCACTCACATCCGCGTTTATCGCCTTGAGTTCTAATAGCACATTGTTGAACTCTGTGATGTGATCTTGAAGATCGGTACCTTCCTTCATTGACAAATGTAATAACTTTACCTTTCAATGCATCTGATCTAATAACGACGAACCAGAGTAGTCAGCTATGAGTTTTTCCCATAAACCCGCCCGTTGAGTTTTTCAAGAAACTTGCACTTGACATCGTCCACCAATGATAATTGGATTAGACTTACGACTCTTTCACAAATATCATCACAACCATCCTCCTTCATATCATATGAGTTTTCCTTCTTCTTGACAACTAACTATAGACGTTCTTGAAATGATGTCTATCTTCCAAATACTGAAATTGATCCTTCCATCGAACTACTTAATCTTCTAAAGACTGTGATCTGTCATCTTCACTAAGGGACTCTGCAACCTAAAGCTCTGGTACCACTTTGTTGGTGGATATCGACGAACACCGGCGGCACAACGGAATACTTTAGAGCAATGAGGATGACGAGATAGATGAGACAAATCAATCGAAAAACAAAGAAATAGATCCACCAATCCAACACAAACACATGATGATTTATCCCAGTTAGCTTTTACTTAGTCCGGAGGGAGATAAAATATTCAACTAGAAGATATTACATGTAGAACCCCGTATTTTCAAATATTATTTTATTATTTGAAAATGAATTTAAATGATTTTTGAGGATTTAATTGATATTTTCTAAAAGATTTATCTTTTGTACACGTGCAAATGACTTTTGAGATGTTTAAAAATTTTAGTTTTCTCTATGAAAAATCATTATTTATTATTTGGGAATTATTTAGTATTTTTCCATATTTTTCTGAAATTAATTAGTACTATTTGCAAATTTTAAGAAAAGAAGGACCTTTTCGTAAAATTGACATTTTAAGGGCTAAAATGCAAAATTGGCATTCTGGACATTTTGAACAGTATTAGTTAGGATTTAGAAGTATATTTTCATATAAATCCTAATTTTAATGAATTATGAGATGAATTTCCAAAAGAAGATATATATATATAATTGTATTTGGATGGATTGTTTTGCAAATGTATTCCCTAAACCCTAATACTTGATCCCGGCCTATATAAGAGAGTTGCAGCCGTCATTCGCTGCACAACTCAGATCTTATTATATTTCTATTCTCTTGGTGATTGAAGAAGGAGTTCTTGGATCTAGCAAGAGGAAGGCTTGTGGATTCTTCTTGATTCTAAAAGGTGAGTGATATAGACTTGTTTGTTTATGTGTATGATTGCATGTTGTTTTGTTTGATGATTTCGTATCTTGTATGAAATCGATGCCATGGTTGTTATTCGTAATATACATGTGAAATCCATGATAGATTAGTAGATCTCGATTGACAATTCTTGATTGCTTGAAACATGTTAAGATTCGATTATGATTATTGAAGATAAGAAATTGGATGGAGGAATCTCTAGACATTGTTATTTACGAGTTGGATTAGATATGAGTAGAGGAAGAGATTTGGTATTTGAGATTGACTCCAGTATTGATTATTGATTTCAGACCTAAATTGTGAGATCTGTAGGCCGACAGTCGACTGGGACTAGGTATCAGTCGACTGGTACGACCCTAATATTGTATCTTTAGTTTTTCTCGAAATTCTCTCGGGTAAGTCGACTTATGTTCTTATAAGTCGACTTATGTCCCCTTTTAAGTCATCTTATGTTTTGATAAGTCTTCTTATGATCTTTATAAGTCATCTTATGTTTTGATAAGTCTTCTTATGATCTTTATAAGTCATCTTATGTTTTGATAAGTCTTCTTATGATCTTTATAAGTCATCTTATACTTTTGATAAGTCTTCTTATGATCTTTATAAGTCATCTTATACTTTTGATAAGTCTACTTATGATTTTTATAAGTCATCTTATACTGTTGATAAGTCTACTTATGATTTCTATAAGTCACCTTATATTATTGATAAGTCTACTTATGATTTTTTATAAGTCATCTTACACTGTTAGCACTTGGATTGTTTCTTGAGAATTATTGATAATTATCTCGGGTAAGTCGACTGATGGTTGGTTAAGTCGACTTACTGCACTTGTTATAATCTTGACTATTAGTTCTCGAGGCAGTCGACTTATTACGGCATAAGTCGACTGGTTCTGATGAGTTTTCATGATCTTGAAGGTTCTTGTTATCGTTAGTTTACTTGTAGATGAATATGTTCGTCGGTGTAATAGTCACCATTGGTGATGCATGCCGGGTTCGTATTCTATCTATACCCTCTTTAGTTTGTTTGTAGATGAATATGTTCGTCGGTGTAATAGTCACCATTGGTGATGCATGCCGGGTTCGTATTCTATCTATACCCTCTTTAGTTTGTTTGTAGATGAATATGTTCGTCGGTGTAATAGTCACCATTGGTGATGCATGCCGGGTTCGTATTCTATCTATACCCTCTTTAGTTTGTTTGTAGATGAATATGTTCGTCGGTGTAATAGTCACCATTGGTGATGCATGCCGGGTTCGTATTCTATCTATACCCTCTTTAGTTTGTTTGTAGGTGAATATGTTCGTCGGTGTAATAGTCACCATTGGTGATGCATGCCGGGTTCGTATTCTATCTATACCCTCTTTAGTTTTGTAGATGGATATATGGGTACCTGATCTATGGTATTATTGGAGATCGATTGTTGGACATACATCGTGGTATTGAGATTTATTGATAGTTGGGCATGATCAGAGAGGTGAGGATTATTGTTGTTCTGATCAGTCGACTGGTCCTTTGAACAGTCGACTGTACCGTACAGTTGAACTGTACATATTTTGAGAGAGATTGATTGATGGATACTTGATCGTTGGTATTGTTTCTCGACTTGGTTCACTCATGTACTGGCCTATCGTTCTTGTTTCAGATTACATGTTCAGTTTATGTATTTTTGTTCAGTACATGTTGATTGAGAATTTATGTTTATTTGTTATTTATGTTTGTTGTTTATATCACTCACACCAGTTATGGCTGACCCCGTAGTTTTGGGGGTTAGGGTTCAACTCTAGCCTCACATGTTGCAGGTTATTGCTTAGAATTGGAGGCTTGGATGCTTGGGTTAGCTTTAGAGAGTATGAGTGAGATGATAGAGCCATGTGTAATTTTGTAAAGAATAGTGTTGTAAAAGAATTATTGTAATGTAAGGTGTTTGTATTTCCGCTGCTATTTGAAAGGAGTTGTTGTAATAAAGATTTGGAATAAAATGACTTGAGTTTTTGGTCTATGTATATTGTTACATTGAAGTGGATCGCTGGGAAAGTGCCACGTATTTTCTAAAGTTTCGTATTTAGAAATTCGGGGCGCTACATTACAAGGAGTTACAGATTCACTCAATACAAGAAATTAAACTTACTCACCAAGAATTAACTCTCAAGCCTCTCTTTGTAATGAAGAAAATAATCAATGAAGTGCTTCACCTCTCATATTGGAGGCTATTACAATAAATAAAAGAAGAATAGAGAGAATCGTAGGTTGGACTTGATATCTCAGTCGTCTGATATATCTTGTAGAAGAAGTCACTAAATAGGAGTCGTATGATCTGACTTGGAGTTGAAGAATGGTCGAAAATATCCCTAAGATAAAAGCCCAAGATAACATTGTTGCAGCCGCGACAGTCGACTGCACCTAACCAGTGCCCATACCCGAGGGGTGTGAAATCGACCGCACAGTTAACTGCACAACTCTCTGTTCCTGCTGCTACTTTGTTTCCATCTTCTCATCTCTTCGGCGCTTCGACCTCCGTGCTTCATCGTCTCTTCTTCTAATATGAACCACGAGTATACAAGACATAATCCTAACATAAAGAAGGTCATCTATTAATTGATCGATTGGGAGAAAGGAATTGGAGAATTTTTACAATTCCTTTCTTTCCAAATGATCCAAATTAAGGCCATCATGGCAAGGTCCTAGGAAATCCGATCAGCACAATTGACTCTACGACTCCTCCAAATGCTCCACCAGGAAGCAACCAAACCTGACTTACCATGCATATTCCAAGCCTTTTTGCAAATGAGCCATAAAGTTTGGATGAACGGGCAAGAAATGGATAGATGTCGTGCATTCTCACTGTGGGAGTGGCACAAGACACAATTATGACCCAAGGCTAAATTCATTTTGTTGAGAATTTCCAATGCGGAAAGTTTGTTGTGTATGAGAAACCATACGAGAATTCTGAATTTAAGTGGAGCAATGTTCTGCCAAACAAGTTTGGAAAACGGGGAAAGAAATCCACTCGAGTTTAGGAAGGTATAAAAGGACCTAACTGGGTATTCACCGTAATTGGAAAAATGCCATCTAAAATCCTCCTCCTCATGCCAATGATAGGATCCTAATAACACAAGTAATCGAATATATTGAGAGAGAAAGCAGGAGAGAGAGTTATGCGGAAAGAAATTAGCCACTTTCGAAAGTTATTATGGAAAGAGATATAAGAAGCCACAAAAGCTTCTGGGTTGGAACCAAGATGGAATAGATCAGGAAAAAAGGAAGCAATTTTAGAATTCCTGATCCATAAGTCAGACCAAATTTCATCTTCGAACCATCACCACATATTTTATATAGACCACATTTGAAAGGATCAGTTGCTTTCCATACCCCTTTCCAAAAATGAGACTCTTGAACGACAAGTTTAGAAAGCAGGTGAAAAACTTTATTACTTTTATGATATTTATTTTTTACCAGAATAATCCAGGACAAATCGTTCTTTTTTAGGACTTTCCATAACAATTTTCCAAGAAGTACTAAATTATGGTGTCTCGGGTCCAGAATGCCAAGACTACCTTCAAGTCAGGATTTGCTCTATCCAATTACAAAGTTATTTACCAATTTTCAATTAAGAGGAACCCAACCAAAAGAAATTTCTCCTGATCTTATCAATCTGCTTAATGACCCAAGAAGGGACACACAAAAAAAGACATCATGTAAAGGGGATGGAGAAGATGATAGAGTTAATAAGAACTAGCCTACCCCCACGAGACAACTAATGTCCCGACCAAGAGTTAAGTCTATATTCCATTTTCTCTATCATCGGAGTCCAATCACTTATGTGAATTTTTCCCCAACAGAGAGGAATACCAAGATAATTAATGGGAAAGACGCAGACACACAATTAAAGAAATTAGCAATTTCGACTTGCCTACTGGTGGACCCACCAATCCATAAATACAGCAGTCTTGTCGAAATTAACAGAAAGACCCAAAGCTTTTTCAAAAAAGGTAAAGAAGAAGTTTAAGGTTGCGAAGAGTAGGACCATCATGCTTAGCAAAGAGCATGGTATCATCCGCGTATTGAAGGTTTAAAATCCCTTTGAAACCGCCTAAACCATCAGTAAGTTTAGCGTTTCAAGCTTTAAGGAGTCGTTTTCTAAAGACATCATCAACTAAGGAGAAAAGGATTGAATAAATCAGGTCACCTTGGCACAGGCCCCATTTACATTTGAATTTATTACCTATGATACCATTAATGATAATAAACGAGGTACCGGGGAACATATTGGATTTGATCCAGGAAATCCATTTAAGACCAAAATCTTGATGTAAAAGAATTTGCAAGAGGAAATCTCAATTCACCTTATCATAAGCTTTTTCAAAATCTAATTTCAAAAAAATCCCTTCAGAATTAGACTTATGGCAACCAGAAATGATTTCTTGGGCACACGCCACACTATCTAGAATAAATCTATTCTTGATGAAGCTAGATTGGTCCTGATTGATTAAATGAGAAATGATTGAATTCAAACAATTCACTAGCACTTTCCTAATAATCTTAAAAATAGAATTAAGGAGACTAATCGGCCTAAAGGCCAAGACATATGATCATAGGAATGAGAACAATATGTGCATAATTAATTTTGTCACAGGAAAAATGCCCCTGATACAGTGTAGATAACATGACAATAAGATCATCTTTGAAAAGGTTCCATAATTTTTGGAAGAAAAAACTGGGGAAGCCGTCGGGGCCCGATGAAGAGTCGCTATACATGTAGAAGACTTCCATTTTAATTTCTTCCGAAGTAAATGGGGCTTCCAAGCTAGAAAGATCATGGGCTTCTTCATCGTAAAGAGAATTTTAGTCAAGGTTGATAGTGCAAGCAGAGAAAGAGCCCATGAAGTTTTATAAAAAGTGATAAAAGTCGCATGAAATTCATCACAAGAGGGTAATTATTCTACGAAGAATAATTAAAATCAAACCAGTCCATGGTGAATTGAAAAAACCTCTAATACTATAAGGGAGAGTTGGGGTTGTCATTTGCAGAAAATCAACCATCTAATCTCAACTATTCATTTTAAGTGGGAGTTATATTAACCATTCATTTATTCAACTATTGTTAGTTACCATAATACCCTCAAAGTTCAAATATATTCACGACATAATTATTTACAAAAGTGTCACTCACATAAAATAAAATTTTGTGCCAGTAAGGGCAATTTGTAAAGAGTATGTATGAGTAAAGGGAGGTCTCGGATTCGAGGTCGATTACATCTTATTATTTACTATATTAATTTATTTAATTAGAATGTGCAACACACGTGCAGATTACTAGTTGTATAAATGTATACGTCAGTATAAATTGTATAAATGTATCTAGTACTACGTAAGATAGTTCTCGTATATCTAGCTAATGATGGTATTCGGGTCAACTGGGCCGGGTCGGGTCGGACCTGCCCGGGTCAGACCCAATTGTGGGCGGGTTCGGGTTGGGTTGGGGTGTTAAGCGGGCCGGGCCGGGCTGGGTTGAAAAACCCAAATGTCGACCGTTCAACCCACCAACCCATTCGGGTCGAACCCGTTTGGGTTCGGATTGGGTCACGAGTTGACATTTGGGTTGAGAGTGACTCAGGCTGCAAACAAATCGAGCTATTCGCGAGCTATTCGGCTCGAGCTCGGTCAAAGCTCGGCTCGAACCGAGCTCGAGCTTAAAACCGAGCTCGTTTCGTAAACGAGCCGAGCTCGAGCTTGATTTTTTTTAGGCTAAGCTCGCGAGCTATTCGGCTTGAATATGGTCAAAGCTCGGTCAAAGCTCGGCTCGAACCGAGCTCGAGCTCAAAATTGTGCTCATTTAGTAATTGAGCCGAGCTCGAGCCTGAAGGTATTCGGCTCGGGTCGGCTCGATTGTAGCCCTAAGAGTGAGTTATTTATTTTTTATTTTTTATTTTGTGAATAAAAATTGTAAATTATTTAATTCAACTTTTATGATTTTTTTACAACTTTTTACAGTCAAATACAACTAGAATACTTTCTATTAGAGCATCCACAATGGTGTTTCTCATATTTGAGAAAATGGAAAAATAGCATATAACAAAAATCACAATTTGCTGCAGTCATCATTTGCTATAATTTGAGAAAGACAAAACATCTTGTTTCGTCCGTTTTTTTAAAATATTTAATTAAGTAACGATTAGATATAAAAATTGGTTAATTAAATAAATTAAATATTATAATATATACTAACCTACCTAATTAATACACTAACCTAAATATTAACCTATATTAATGGGCTAAACATCACCATTTGGGCTGAACGGGACATGTTGTCCCGTCTAAGCCAAAATTGCCTTCAAATGGGACAACATGTCCCGTTTCAAGATTTGCATTTTTTTTTTGTTTTTTTTGTTTATGGTTCAGTTGGTACAACATGTACCGTCTGATTATTTTTTAAAAAAAAGGCCAGACGAAACAACATGTTTCGTTTGATCCCATTAAAAAATAAAAAAAATAGGAACGATACAACATGTTCTGTCCCCTATAATTTGAGAATTGTCAATTTCGTTTCTCAAATATGAGAAGCGGATGTAGTTTTTTTGCCAAAATATGGCAAAATAGCAAACGACTGCAGACGCTCATTTCTCATAAAATGAGAAAAATGACAAAAATAGCAAATGACTGTGGATGCTCTTACTTGTATAATACAAGTAATAGATTAGAAAGTTAGAAACTATAAAAAGATCATACAATATGTTTTGAATTACATATTTGAGGGGATAATCAGAATCTACTTGTTGTTGTAATTGGTCCTCCCTACTATTTCTGTTGTTGTTCTTCAGGCGAGTTGCTTCCACTTGTTGACGTGTCGACCCCGATTCCTTGCGTCCTATCTTCAGTCTTATCAAATCTTCCGTGCACACAAGCATCTACAACGATTGGGGCTTCAAGACATTCCTGTAGTCTGTTAGAATCCTGCCACTTGTTGAAAATTCACTTTCTGAAACAACTGTAGAGACATGAGGAATTAGTAGATCTTTAGCCATATTTTAAAGAATATTAGAAACATGTTCATGTTCTTTTCACCATTGTAGCACATTAATCTTAGCATTAAAACTCTCACTATCTTGTTGATTATACCAATTTAATTAATTCATTCGGTTGATTAGTCCTAGGTTTTTTTAATTGAATTTGAGCAAGTAAATTAAAAGTAACATCGTTTAATTTACTCTTATCCTTACCTCTAGAAGTAGAAGAAGAAGTAACTATACTAGTTGTACTATTAGATGCAAAAGTTCTATCATAATAATCATACAAGTTATTCAAAACTAGCTACAAATTCATCGCAATCAATTTCAGATTTAACTCCAAGTAAAGTAATATACATTTCAATTAAACTCCTCGTACCCACTAATTTGATACGAGAATCCATAACTGTAGCAATACAATATAACATCGAAGGAGAACTAAAATACTTCAAAAATTTAGTGCATGCGGGTTTAACAATATGAACAATGAAAATGTCATCAATCATTTCTTGAAAAGTTTGCATCATAGTAATTAGTGAAATAAAAATATTACTAGAATTAGAAGCATAATTTTATGAAAAAATAATTTAGAGTGTTTTACTAGTGTATGTGAAATAATACAAAACACTCTATGAGATATATGTTAAAAAATAAAATCTAAAAAATAATAGGGGGTTGTGAGAGAAAAAAATGAAAAACCAACAAACAAATATGATACAAATTAAAAATTAGAACTACAAAAAAAATCAAGATAATAGGAAAGCTGTGAAATTTTGTTACTGTACTTAACGGATAATCGTATATAGAAATGAGAGAGAAAATAAAAGTAGAAGTAGACGTAGTGGATTGAGAAATGTAGTAGACGTAGTCACGTAGTCCGGTAGTCGTTGAAAAAGAGAGAGAGCTTCTTTGTTGGAGGAGGTGAAGTAGACACAGTTGAGAGTTGAATCAACACAATTTAATACGATCGAAAATTTTCACTACTTTGTTGCTTGCTTCTTTGTTGAAAAAACTTGATTGAATTGAGATTGAATTGAGTAGTAGTAGTAGAGAGAGTAAGAGAGTAAGGTGTGAAAATTTTTAGATTGAATTAAGGCGATATTTATAGGAAAAAAAAAACAGCCCCAAAACATAGCAACGATTCTCTGTTTCAGATTTCAGACCGTTCGAATCGCGGGTTAAACATTCGGGTCAAACGGGTCCAAACCCGCAGGTTGCGGGCGGGTTTGACCTGGTCAATGGACTTGAGGGTTGGGTCGAGCAGGTTGGGTTTACGAAATTAGCGACCCGGATCGTCCCGAATTGACCCGCAGGTTCGACCTGGACCTGAACTGCCTAATTGCGGGCCAGGTTCGAGTGGGCTGGTTGTGGGTCAACCCAACCCGGTTGCCATCACTATATCTAGCCAACCGTAAAAGAATATTTTCCATATGATCACTTTATTGACACGGGTCATCCACCGGAATCGGACTCGACCCAGATCCACTTCCCACTAGTGGTGTAAAATGAACCGGATGGTCCGTCGTCCGTCCGAATCTGTCTCGAAAATTGGCCCGGCCGTGGACTGTCCGAACTGTTATACGAACCGAACTTGACCAAATTATTAGGTCTGATGTTTCACTGAGCTCGAGCCGGACATAAGCCTGTCCGAGTATTATTGTTGTCCGATACTTTACCGAACCGAGTCCCGACTATAAAAATTTTGTCCCATCTAGACTGAGCCGGATAGAAGTCTGTCTGAATGAAATTTCGGTCCGAGCTTGAACATCTGACTGTCCGGTTCTATTCGGTCCAATTTATAGCCCTACTTCCCATCGAGTACAAATTTTAAAGGACCTAACCCGTTATCGCCTCCCTAATTCGTATTCCCAATGCACTTATTCCGGCTCGGTGCCCGCGCGCGTGCGCGTGCAACCAAAGCAAACAAATCAGTAATAAAAATCGCTAAAGAAAAAATTTTCTATACGAACCCCGCTAGATGATACTAAACGCGTATCTCAAAGCATCCTGTACTCCTATATGCAGAACTCTACGCTCTCTCCTATAGGATTCTTTCCCAGTAAAAGCTGAATCATTAAAAACAAAGAAAAGGACGGTAAAAAACAAAACACAAAAGCAAAGCTGAGGTGAAAGTAGTGGCTTGCACATCCCCCAACTGTTCGATAAAGTTGCTCAAAAAAAAAAGAAAAAATTCTTCAAAAAATTGGGAAAACGAGAGGAAGGAGATGATGAACAAATAACAACTAAAACCCCATTAAAATCCATGGCTCCCTTTGATTCTCTCTTTTGCCAAGAGGAGCTCTTCATCGCCATCGACGAATCTGAAGATCGACCTGAAGCTCCCCACGGACCAATCGCAGACTCGAACGAGTTCCTTTCGACTCTCATCACCAACGAGCACCGAACACACATTGCCAGCTCGAATCTCAAAGCACCCGACAACACATACCTAAGCTCCGCCAGAAAAGAGGCCATTGATTGGATCAAAACAACCAGCTCTCGATTCAGATTCAACCCCCCATTGACCGTAATCCTCGCTGTAAACTACCTCGATCGTTGCTTCCTCTCCTCTAATGGGCTCCACCTTCAACCAGACAAGCCATGGATGAAGCAGCTCTCTGCAGTGGCTTGTCTCTCCTTAGCTGCCAAGGTGGAAGAAACCCATGTGCCGTTTCTGCTCGATCTTCAGCTTTCAGATGAAGATTTTACTACTGGGTTTGTGTTCGAGCCCAAGACTGTGAGGAGAATGGAGCTGTTGGTGCTTTCGACGCTGAATTGGAGGATGAATCCGGTGACTCCCGTCGCGTTTATCGAGTGCATTTTGCCTGTGTTAAAGAATGATGATGATGACCATAATAATACTAATAATAAAAATGTGGTTGAGATTTTGAGGAGGTGTGAGTTTGTTCTGCTCTCAGTTTTATCAGGTTGGCTGCATTATTCTATTCTTGTTAAAATCTTTGAATTACTTTTCGACGTTTTGGATTCTAATTGTTGCATTATGATTTGGTTGTTCAGATTGGAGATGGGTTCAGTTCGCGCCGTCTGTTTGGGCTGCAGCTGTGCTTCTTCACACCATGGATGATGATGATGATGATGATGGAGTAATGCAGCAGCAAGTTCTCGAACTGCTTCATGTGTCGAAGGTCTCCTTTCTCTTTAATTTTTTTTCCCACTCCCTTCTTCATTAAATACATGCATGAAATTAGTTACTGATCATGTGATATGATTTATATGGGACTTATAGGAGCGAGTGAAGGAGTGTTATGGGGTGATTGTTGAATTGATGGGTGGTGGTGGCAAGAAGAGGAAGAGTTGTTATGCATTTGTGGCACCGAGTCCAAATGGGGTGAGCGCTTCTTGCTTTAGCTTTGACAGTTCCTCCAGTTTGGATTCATGGGCTTCTTCAGCATTTGAGCCACCTTCGTCGAAAAGACCCAGTTGTTCTTCAATCATGTAATGTAGTTTGTTTGTTTCAGTTGTAGTAAATTATTTGTAATTCTAAGTTAGGTTATGAGTCTTGGGAGCAATTTTTTGCTTTGTATGTGGGAAGAGGTAAAGAAGAAAAGAAAAGAGAGCAGGAGATGGAGGACTGATGAGGGTGGTCTTTTTTCTTTTGGTTCTTTCTTGTTTATGGGATATTGCAGACAAAAATAATTATAAGTTCTACAGTGCCTTCTTAAGCTATTGTCCTATCAAGCTTACTGTTGATGACTCATTGATCTCTACTTGTATCATTGTGTATGTTTATCATGTGTGAGAACACTATTCTTTTGGTCGACATAAAATCCATCATTTAATAGCAACAGTAGCATTGTACAAAACATTTCATAATTCCAACCAACGTTTTGGCTTCAAATTGGCAGACATATGAGAAGGACGAAACACTTAATTGTGTTCATGGAGTTTCTGAAAGTTGTGCTTATCTTTGCTAATTATAACTACATTATTGGTATTGCGGTTGCGTCGAACATCAGTTGTATGCCCTAGTGTACTGTATGTATTTTCATCTTTGCTTGTCTTATTTATTGATAACTGCAGCAAATTATTCTGCACGAAGAAAATAAATCACTCTTGCAAAGTTATTAAGATCTAATCATCATATAGTTCTGATTCAAAAGTTTAGTATGATGTACTATATTTATATGAGCTGACACTCTGAATCCAAATGTTATCAATGGAGTGCAATAATATCAAAGATTATTGGCCCACTTGATAAAATTTTGTTTAAAATTCTAAATGACTTTGCTATTTTTGTTTATGGGCTAAATAAGCCATTTTCCTTCTGTTTTGCAACCACTTTGCAGGGGTTCTTTTACAGTATTTCGTGGCTACTGATTAACGAGTGATTAACGAGACATTAACCAGCTGACCACTAAATTATTGCTTAGGCGACAACGGTTCGAGATAGATAATGGGAAATCTCATATATTCAGACTAGATTATGATGTAGCCCTTTATTAAAATTATATATACTAGAAATCTGCACGTGCTATGCATGCCCTAAGATTTTTTTTTCCTTTCTTTTTTTTAAAGTAAAAACTATGACGTTATCTAGTATCGAACATTGAGAACTCTTTTTACCCATCTCAAATCATTACCATACTTTTACAATTACCCATAGTGGTACAAACTTTTATTTTATATGAGTGACACTTTTATAAATAATTATATCGTAAATAAATTTGAACTTTAAGGGTATTATCATAACTGACAACATTTGATTAAATGGATAGTTAATATAACTTATACTTAAAAATATGTGGATGAGATTATATATGGTTGAATGTCTACAAATTATATGTTGTCTATAAATGACAACTCCAACCAACACTGTCACATTTACCCGATACCAGGACCCGACCCCGGACCCGGCATTGGACCGGAACCGACCCGATCTATACGTGTCTGGGTCCGGGTCCTAAAATAAGACCCGGTGCACTTTCGGGTCTTGGTCCAGGTCCAGGTCCGCTCAAAATAGAACCGACCCGGACCCGGACCCATTAAAATAATACTCTAAAAATATGAAATTTGAATAATAGGGTTATAGTATATAAATATAAATAGTAATTGTTGAAGATAGATGTGTAAATATAATATTTATTCATGTACTTTAGTGTAAAAACTATTGAAATCGTAGGGTATTCGGTGCAAAAATACTTAAGTGCAAATATTTATTCACCACTACCGGACCTGACGGATAAATTTTTTTAATTAGGACCCGGACCCGGACCCAGCCCCGGCCCCGGATTCAGTTTTCGCAAGTCCGGGTCTGGGTACAATTTTTGGACCTGTGAGGTATTAGGTCCGAGTCCGGGTAGTGGAGGACCCAACCCGATAGGACCCGATAGCCAGCTCTAACTCCAACTCCCTCCATATATCTATATAATAAAACACAAAGAAAGCTATCAAGTGGCTCTCATTCAATCCTCCTAAAATCAAAGGTCCAGATCTAACCTCACAAAACACATTCCCCCCCCCCCCCCCCCCCCAAAGTACCCCCCAAAAACTCAAATTCAAATCCCCCCAAAACAACTTCTTTATTTATTTAATTTAATTATTTCTCTCTCTCTTACTCTCTCCATATATATATATATATATATATATATATATATATATATATATATATATATACACACACACACACACACACACCCCCTTATAGAAATATGGACTTTTATACTCCAATTTATAATTATTTTTCAACATATACTAATGGAAACATGAGCTTTTATTACAACTAATTATTGTAATATTATCCAAACTTGAGCTACATAATTGTTGATTTGCTGTTTATGAGGCTTTTCTTATGTTGTATCGTTCTGAAAACGTGTCGTTGGCACGTACCCAGGGACAAATCTAGTATATATATATATATATATATATATATATATATATATATATATATATATATAGGAGTGATCCAATGAGAAACACTCTTAAATGAGAAAATGAGAAACATTAATTTTGACCATTGGATATGAGGGGAAATAGATGAATGGCTCTAATTCATTTGGATTAATTAGCAGAAAATCCGGTTTTTTTTCTACACATCTATTAAAAAAAACCAAAAAAAACAACAACAGCAAAAACCCAAACATCATTTCTGATATCTTATACAAAATAAAAAAAACCCAAATTAAAAAAACATCTCAGTTTTTTCCCTAACCCTAACTTTCGTTAATTCTCAATCTAGAAAACGCGCCTGAGTTTAGGGTTTAGGTGTTCGTTAATTGTTTTTTTTTTTTAATTTTAGTTTTAATTTTTTAGATATGTGAATTTTTTTGGTACATGCGGTTTGTACCATAAATCATGAGTATGGCCTATGGGCGCCTACTATTTGCCACAGAAGAAAAAACATTTTTATAATTTGTTAAGTGGAAAAGAAGAAGAAGAAGCTGCCATGGGTTCATTTGAAGACTGATGCAAGTCTTACCAGTATTGAACATTTTTAGACTTAATGAGATGGCACAAATAGTCTAAATTGCTATCTTCTGAGATGATCTCATCGTATAAGGAAACTAGTGATATTTTAATATTTTTCAATGGTAGGCTTTTAGTACCCACAGTTTAACAATGGGTGGTGGTTTCCGAGGAATACAAATAACCTCTGGGTTTTTTTTTCTTTCAAGTTTGCGATCATCTGAAAATAACTAGTGAATCTCTTATACCACAATTGGTGCATTGGCATCTGAAAATAAATTAGTTCTTCCTATGATGAAACTGGTTTTGTTATTTTTTTTTTGTGGTTTATTTTTTTGATAGATTAGTTAAAATAAACCGGTTTTTTTAATTAGTAGTCCAAATGAATTAGAACCATTCATCTCAATCCTTTCAAATCTAATGGTTAGAATTAATGTTTCTCATTTTCTCATTTTAAGGTGTTTCTCATTGGATCACTCCTCATATATATATATATATATCCAGCTGGCCGTCTAATCTTCCACCAATTCTTGAGAGATACATCTTTTGAATTGTTTTAGTTGTAATTTTGAGACAAAAATTGTTCTAAGTTATAGTAACATAGATCCGGTTATTCTAAGCGGTTGCTAATACTAAAACAGTACTTTACTTCGTGGGGTGTGTTTGGACTTTAGCAGGTTTTGACCTCAAAGGGCATTCACCAACTACTCTTTGAAACTTAACTCAATAAAAGAAAAAAAAGGAGAGAGAGAGAGAGAGAAAACTACAGTGTTCGGAACTTTTTGAGACTAGGGAGTTGGGAGCATTCTCAAATATCACAACTTCATCTCACAAAGGAGCTAAATGTTGTTAAATACTGAAAGACACCCACAAGACTGCTCATGTCTTGCTTTTCTCAACCTGTTAAGTTAGATAAATTATTATGTGTGTGGTTAGCTGTCGATTATTCTCTGTTATATTATGAAGGATACTCTTCTGAGAAATAAGGTATTGCTTCTTTTTTTGGGGGGAGGAAATGAATAAGGTATTATTTATTGTTCTAGTGTCTTAGTTTGAACTGGTAGAGTTTTGAAAAGAGTGTATTTTTAGTTAAGATAAAAGATAATTGAAGAATCTTTTGAGGGAAAAAAAAAGAAAAAAACGGTTTAAACAAGAAGAACAGATAACAGAAATGGATTTTACTATTTTTTTGTGTCGTTAAACGGAGTGCACCACTGATAGAAAATTAGATCCATTTTATCTATGCAATTGCTATGGTGATGAACACAACGAATAGTTTGCTGTTGCTGTGTTGCGCGCACCTCCTAACTTTTGCCAGTTTGTTTCAATTACAACAAATTTGAAACAAGTTGTTTGTTGCAGCAGGAATTACTCATAGATCCAACTAGATCCGTGAACACATCCTTGTAAGTAGTAAAAGCAGTATTAAAATCATAATAAGCCATGAACCACCTTAGGGTTAATTGGTTCATTTGATCAAGTTTGATCAGTTTCTCAAAAGCAAAATTAAAACATGATTTTATCTGCCACAGTGCAAAGTATGGTGATGGTGGTCCTACGAATCTCTGTTTTCACTGCTCGACTTTTCCAGTTTCTAGTTTCTAAACCCACTTTCACATTGATGGGCTCTCTATGTTGCTGTTTGTCCATGTTCACTTGGTTACCAAATAGTTACAGTTACATATGCTGGTTGCCGTGGACGAGAAGAACGAATAAACCACATATATTTATATTATATGTGTTGGCTGGTGTCACAACTAGAGAATGGAAGGCTAGAATCAAAGAGTACATACACATACTTGAGACATGAGAGCATCTGTAGTCGCTGGTACACATACTTGAGACATGAGAGCATCTGTAGTCGCTGGCCAAATATCCAAAAAATGGATAGTTTGGCTAAAAATTATCTGCAGTCATTGGCTAAATACCTATTTTTTTGGTGCACTGTGAACAGTAGGCTGCCAAATTTGAGGAAGAATATAGCAATTTCCATATTTTGAAAATCGGAAGATGATTTACAGTTTTTACGTCGGACGGAAGATGATTTGTCGTCGGATATATATTTTTTTTTATAAAAAAAATGGAGAAACGGTAGATCATCTACAGTTTCATAAAAAAAAAAAAAAAGACAACAATCTAGGACAGGATATCATCTCCCGTCCTTCACAGTTGGGATTTTTTTATATTAAAGAAACGGTAGATCATCCACCGTTTTTCGAATTAAAAAAAAAAAAAATGTAGACAGGATATCATATCTCTTTTCGTCCAAAAAAACCCAATTTTTCAGTATAGACGACTGCAGCGAATGCACTAATTGCTATTTCCAAAATTGCCATATACCCATTTTTTAGACAAAACGACTACATTGTCGGAAAAATCTACTCCTAACTCATAGTGCTAATAGCGGAAGTGCACCACAAGCAATAGAAACTCCCAACAAATAGATAAACCAAGAACACGCCACTACAACATATGGATCTCACAAGAACACAAATAATATGCAGAGATAACGAATACTTCTTATTCCCAAAGAAATACAAAGATTACAAAAGAGATTACAACTCTCAATCTCTCTCTCTCACCTTTGAAACACTCGGCACAATCTTTCTTGAAGTTGAATAATGATTATGATCTAACTAAACCCTAGAGTTTGCAGCCATATATATAGGCCCCAAGTAAACCCTAAAAGATAAACACAAATATAGCAATTGGGTCTTTAAACTCGTAAGCCCAAAAAACATTCAACCGCCGATGTCGGTCGATCGCACCCCTAGTGACGGTCGACTGCAATGTGTAGAACCAATCCAGAGAGTTGACCGATCGACTGCACCCCCTAGGTCGGTCGACCGTCCTCTTCTCTGTCGGACTTATAAACTCGAAGAACTCTCAGCCTAGGGTCGGTCGATCTCACCCCCAGGTCGGTCGACCGCAACCCTCCAGACTGCATTCTTCTACTTCGCTGCTTGTCTTCTCTTGCTTCTTTGTCTTCTCCTATTCTTCTCCAACTCCAAGTACCCCATGCCTACGTGTATTTGAGGCCACAATTCCTAACAATCTTCCACTTGGACCAAATACACCACGCTTCAAAGTTATTACAATCTTTCCTCGCATTATCTCTACCATCTCCCACTTTCATGGAAGACCCAAGTACTCATCACTTTCATGAAGAGCACCCCCGCCACTCCACAACGTGGAGTGCACCAACCACCCCTCTTCACCTCATGAAGGATGTGCTCCACCAATGGTAGAGAGCACGAATAATGGAGAAACAATCTCCCGTGTCGGATTCCGTGTTATGAGACTCCACAACTCGCAAGATCTCCATCAACACTGGACATGGTTCAAAGCCTCTTAATGCACCCTCTGCACTAGAAACCTCCGTGGTCGCACCTCCACAAACTCTGCAGACTGTTCAACCTCTACAGTATCAATTCGGTTACCCTCATCGACATCACCCGACATATCGATATTAGTGCTATCTATCACACAAGAGCAACTTGAAGCTTCAACTGCCAATTCGCAAAGTACCCTCTCCGCAGCAACGTCTTGCCCACTAGGATTACTTTTATGCCCAGCAGCTCCCACTAAATTAGTAACCTCCCATCCACAACTGAAAGAACTCGGTTCTCGGTTGTACCCCATGCAACCTACTACTCGATTCTGGCTGAGAGTCAACTACAGGAGAACATCCCTCATGTCTCTAAGCAAACACAACGTTCTCTCACGCATTCCTTTTGCAATCACTCTTGAACCTGCAGTTATACACCACTCCCTACTATCAACTATAGTAGACAGCCCCTCCTTGTCCAGCCTTCCAATCGAGATAAGATTTTCTTTCAAGTCTAGAACATGCTCTGTCTCCCGCAAGACAACACTTTGATTATCAATAGTGTTCACGCGAACAGTACCAACCCCATGTACAGGACACCGGTGACCATTCCCCATGATCACATCTCCAAAAGAACCCTCCTCGTAGTCATCAAATACCTCTATCCTCGGAGTGCAATGAAAAAGAAGCTCCCAAATCAATATACCAATCTTGAGTGCCCAACTCCTCTCGAGCTGATAAGCATAGGTTCTCAACAAGCCCCACTTAAGCTTCCTTCGGGGTATCTTTTTTCGGTTTCTCCTGCTTCTTCTTCATATAAGCCTTGCAACTGCGCATCATGTGACCCTTCTTGTGACAATACCAATACTCAGGCCCATGTCCCCCATCGCTGTCATCAGACCCACTCTCAGATGAACTACTCTGATCATTTCTTCTTCGACTGCTCTTAGATCTCCCATGTCTCTTCTCAACGTACATGGCGGAATCTCTAGAAGATGATGATGGAAATCTCCCATTTCTCATCCTTCTCACCTCATCATTCAGAATGCTACTCACCACATCCTGTAGAATCGTCGAATCTGTTATAGTGTCTGTAATAGTCTGTTCCACCATACCATAACTATCAGGTAAAGTAGATAGAAGTAACAATGATTGCCCCCTCTCTGAAAATTTCAAACCTGCAGCTTCCATCTGGTTGTAAACCATACAGTAATTGTTCACATGCTTTGCTACTGAACCCCCTTTCTTCAACTTCATATTAACCAATTTCTTCAGATGAAGAATTTAATTAGATGTCGACGGTTTCTCATACATATCCATGAGAATCTCCATAGCCTCCTTTGTGGTCTTTGCCTTCGAGATATGAAATAACACCTTCCTACTCAGCCCCAACTGAATCTACCCCAGTGCCTTCTGATCCAAACGATTCCACTCCGCCACTTCGCATTCTTGTCTGCACCTACTGGCTTCTCATCAAACAACGGACCATCAAGATCTTTCTGATGAAGATACACTATCATCTGAATCTTCCACATCACAAAGTCACTCCCATCGAATCTCTTGATCTTTATCTTGTTATTGGCCATCTTGAACCAACTGCTCTGATACCACTTGACAGAGAAATCTACGCCCAACTCGTAGTGCTAATAGCGGAAGTCCACCACAAGTAATAGAAACTCCCAAGAAATTGATGAACCAAGAACAAGCCACCACAATATATAGATCTCACAAGAACACACTCAATATGCAGAGATAACCAATACTTCTTATTCCCAAAGAAATACAAAGATTACAAAAGTGATTACAACTCTCAATCTCTCTCTCACATTTGAAACACTCGGCACAATCTCCCTAAGTTGAATAATGATTATGATTTAACTAAACTCTAGAGTTTATAGCCATATATATAGCCCCCAAGTAAACCCTAAAAGATAAACACAAATATAGTAATTGGGCCTTTAAACTCGTAAGCCTAAAAAACAATCAGTTGCCGATGTCGGTGGACTGCACCCCTAGTGATGGTCGACTGCAACATGTAGAACCAACCCAGAGAGCTGACCGGTCGACTGCACTCCCTAGGTCGGTCGACCGTCCTCTCCTCTGTTGGACTTATACACTCGAAGAACTCTCAGCCTAGGGTCGGTCAACCGCATCCCCAGGTCGGTCGACCGCAACCCTCCAGACTGCATTCTTCTACTTCGCTGCTTGTCTTCTCTTGCTTCTTTGTCTCCTCATCTTCTTCTCCAACTTCAAGTATCCCGTGCCTACATGTATTTGAGGCCACAATTCCTAACATACATATGCTCTTAGTCATCAATTAGAACCAAGCTCTCGTCCCATGGTGATTAAGATTAGTTCGAAAGTTATATAATGTACATCTGGCCCTTTTCCGCAACTAAATCACTTACATAAGCTTGTCCAGTAGTATGGTAATGGTATCACCAAATAAAGACAAAGACAATAGAAAATAGTAGGGTTTTTAACATATATGTCCCTAACAAATATGTGAATATCATGTATGCCCCTCACAAATATGTATTTTCATATTTGTCCCCAACAATATATACAGCATCTCTTAATTACCCCTCTAGTTAAAAAAAACTCAAAACGATGGAGAATTTTCAGTTTTTTTATGGACTTGATGAAAATGACTGAAATATTCTCTTCTGTACCATTCAAACTATATATTCTTCATTCTTGTAAATCTCGGCAATTGTTAATCCAACCGAGACTCATTAACTGTTCTCAAAATTTCTTCATTTTTTTCAAGAAATGGACAAACTAACAGTACATGTTTGAAAACTACAGTCTTTCTCGCATTACTTCTCCAAAATTGTCATCAATCTTGTTTTGAATGATAGATTATAAGCTTCCTCATTTATTTTTCTTAAAACTCTTAAATCTTTTATCATTTGATTGTCTAATCTGATATTTTAATTTGATTTCTATTTGTCTCATAAGGGTAAAATCATAGTTAACTTAGTGATATCGAGCACAGGGATAAATATGAAATAAGTCCAAATTGTTAGGGACATATATGAAAATATATATTTGTGAAGGATATATATGATATTATCATATTTGTTAGGGTTATCCATGTTAAAAACCCAAAATAGTAAAACAGATCTTTAGTATAATAACCTAAGCTACTTTAAAGATGACCTTCATTAAGTATGTAGCCGACATAATAAGAATTCGAGCCTGTCATTACAAAAATCATTTAGATGAGTAAATAACAATGTTTATCTTATTTACTAGTTATATATTGAAGGCATCTTTACATTGGCAAAGAATTATTTTGTTCCCATAAAATACAAATCCATTTTATTTTAATTTTATATGCATTGCATATGCCACAAACATAGTTTTGTGTTGCAAAAAATCTTCTACGTATATGAAATGTATTGATTTGACTTTGACTTGTTGATCATAAACTGTTGACACATAGATAGGGATTTGCATATTTTGTTCGTCTGTCGAGCTTTTGCCCATCATTGGTGAGGTGCCTGGCAATTGCCAACTTCTGTGACATGACACCTTACCTAACCAGCAAAACACAACTTACATATTTCAAGCTTGAATTTTTTCCTAATATAAGCCACAATTTCAAAGTACATGAAATCAAACAATGTCTCATATAATAAATTTTACCAAACTATTTTTAAGTATGTTCTGTTTTTTTGCAACATCAGTAAAGACCGTAATTGTCAACCGTTGCTTATACATTAATGAGATTGCATATGGAAACTACGGCTTCTTTTAAATATATATATATTTTGTAACAATTCTCATTTCCGGTCACAGTTTATTTTGTTCATAACCAAGACAGCAGTTAAAAATTACGACATTGTTTATACGCACATCGCAGTTCCTGATTGCGACATCTCTTTAACATGTTCAACCCGAGTGTCTACTCTCTTTATCTCCATACTTAGAGACTACTTTTCTGTCTCTTGAACATATTTAAGAGAGCCCGCAACTACGAACTGCGACATAAGTATAGACAATCCATCAATTCCCAAGTGCGACATTGGTTATGAATAAAATGAAATGTGACCTAACTACGAAACAATAACAAAATTTGAAAAGAAGCCGTAGTTCCCATCTGCGGCCTTATAAATGCAAAAACCGCAGTTAACAACTGCGGTCTTTGCTGACAGGGCAAAAAATAAACCAAACATGAAAATAGTTTGGTGAAGATATCCCCATGAGATACAGTTTGAAAATTGAACTTATTTTGGGAAAAAAATTCTTTTACGCTTCCTCTCATGCTTATTGTATGTTTCATCTCTTCATTTTTTTAATAGTAAAAATTGAGGGTTCACCACCGTGTTTCATTAATATGGTATAACGAAACAAATTACATCAAAGAGAAGTTCATTCTAAAAGGAACATTGAAAAACAAAAGTTACAAGACAAAAACTATAATTTAATCCTGGCTCTGATACCACTCTGTAACGCCCTGAATTCCAAACACATATAATTCGTAGCACAACAAGGATCTTTACTTTAATTTTGTACAAAAATTATAAGGAATTTGAAACTCTTTCAATATAAATAGTTCTTTACAATGAACAGTGGAAATTACATATAAAATACAACTAACATCATCAAAATCTTCAATGTTGCAACATCCATCGACACTAAACTCATGCCCACACAGCTCGCTAATCAGAATCCTGCAAAACTAGAAAACTGCGGGCACGTTAGTTGAATTCAACTGACGTAATGCTATAATAAAGCGATCATTAACTATAACAATCACAAACTTGATACACAAACAAAAGCAATAATGACAAAGGTAAATTAAAAAAAAAGTAAATCTAATCTAAGTGTAAAAGTGTATGTCATGAAATAGAAATCAAAATGCATAAAATAATGGCATAAAACAAGTATCCTAGAAAGCAACAAATACACACAAAGCACACTAATTAATGTTCACTTGTTTGTATTCTATGTATCTCATACTACATAGGTCCGAGGACAAGCCCTTAACGTACTCTTCATTATAGGGTTCAAATCCCTCGTTTTGCAGATCTAGAACCATGACGAAGATCAAGATTTAGACATACTGTGAGTATTGGTTCTCGCCTCGGAACTCTGGAGGTCAGACTCCTTCCTCAGAAAATCTGGAGACTATTTCACTCACATCTGGGAATAAATGGAGAATACATCACCCCGTAGGTTTCCTTAAAATTTATTCATAATAAGTCATACCTAGAGGTAGCTTACCCTTCTATCAGACTTAAATCAACACACAAGAACATTAGCCCATACTGGCAACTTCTCAAAATTTTATAATAAAAAATTTGCGGGTACCCTGGGTCGCGCTCAGTCTTTAGAATCCATACATTACAAAATTCATAAACTTTCTAGGTTATCCATAACCTCTTTTATAATCATTACAAATTCCATTCATTCGTATACCCAATGCATCTCTTATTCATTCCATCCAACTAGTCATTCTCAAATAAGTAGATAAAATTTCTCAAAGTGCTATAATAGGACTTTAAAAGTCTCAATTAAATCAACGTCATCTCTGTTATAATATTTCAAATCCAATTATCAAATTTGTACTAAAATCGTTCATTCAAATATGAAATTTAATCCAAAACAATTGTACAAATTTCTATCAAATATTAATTTTCCAATATACTAATATCCTTTAAAATCATCTCTATTCAAATTCTTCAATTCCAATCACTAAATATGTGTTTAATCCTTTATCTAAGTGGAAAAATTAATCCAAAAATATTTGTATAAATTACCATCAAAATATTTCCCCAAAAATTAATTTATATTTTCAATATACTAAAAAACAGTAAATACAACCAAATTCGAGCTCACCAAGACTCAAACCTACAAATCTCAAAGGTCCTAAGCCACATGCACTAACCAATACTCCAAGCCTATTTTTCTATCTATATAAACTGAGTATTCATGCTTAGATTATGTGTTGATTATTTTTAGATTATGTGTTTATTATTGTTAGATTATGTGTTGTTAGTTAATTGTGTGAAAGTATAATATGCCTAACTTAGAAACGTTTTTATAGTTGTTGTCTTGAGTTTTAGTCTCACTTCAAAAATCTTTTTTTTTTATCTATATGGAATATGAAGCTAAACTTTTTATATGATTATCCTGTATATGTCAATAACATCTGCAAAAAGTTTCATAATTTTTGGATGTCGTTTGGTATTTTAATAAAATCCGAACATAGGACTGGTTGGCAGTTTTGGCTAGTTTATGAAAATTTGCAAACATTCCGGTTTTTGGTCAATTGGATTTGAAATATTATAACAGAGATGATTTGATTGAATTGAGATTTTTGAAGTCATATTATAACAATTTGAGAAATTTTATCTAGTCATTTGAGGATGACTAGTTAGATGGAATGAATAAGAGATGAATTGGGTATACAAAAGAATAAAATTTGTAATGATTATAAAAGAGGTTATGGATAACCTAGAAAGTTTATAAATTTTGGAATGTGTGGATTCTAGAGGCTGAGCAAGACCCAGGGTACCGGTAAATTTGTGATTATGAAAGTTTGAGAAGTGACCAGTTTGGGCTAATGATCTCGTGTGTTGATTTAAATCCGGTAGGAGGGTAAACTATCTCTAGGTCTGACTTATTATGAATAAATTTTAAGGATGGGCACTAGATGGGAGATATGATGAAACTTGAGCAAATGTGAGTATGAGGGCCCAGAGTGATCCACATGGTGAGATATTTCAATATGGGTCTGAACTCCAGAGTTCCTGGATGAGTGCGACGCTCATGAGCATTCGTGTGATGAGGGTTCCAGAGTGACCTACGGGGTGAAGTATTCTCCATTTATTCCCGGATGTGAGTGAAATAGTCTCTAAATTATATGAGGAAGGAATCTGATCTCTAGAGTTCCGGGGCGAGAACTAATACTCACAATATGTCTAAATCTTGATCTTGTCACGGTTCTAGGTCTGAATAACGGGGGATTGAATCCTATAATGAGGAGTACGTTAAGGGTTTGACATCGGACCTATGTAGTATGTGATGCATAGAATCCGAACAAGTGTGCAATAATGTGCATTGTGTGTATTTGTTGCTTTCTTGGATACTTGTTTTATGCCATTGTTTTATGCATTTTGATTTCTGTTTCATGGCATACACTTATACACTTAAATTAGATTCACTTTCTGTTTTTATTTATCTTTATCATTATTTCTTTTGTCTGTGCATCAAGTCTGTGATTTTTAAAGTTGAGGATCACTTTATTATAACATTGCTTCAGTTTCATTCAACTGACATGCTTGCAATTCTTAAGTTTTGCAGGATTCAGATTAGCGAGCGGCATGGATATGAGTTTAGTGTCGAGAGATGTTGCAAGATTGAAGATTTTGATGATGTTAGTTGTATTTTATATGTAATTTCTGTTGTACATTGTAAAGAACTATTTATATTGAAAGTGTTTAAAATTTCTTATAATTTTTGTACGAAATTGAAGTAATGATCCTGGTTGAGCTATGAATTACTTGTGTTTGAAATTCGGGGCGTTACAAAGTGAGACTGTTGTTTATGAAACTTGTACCTTGTTTTCCTATTTAACAACCCAAGATGACGACTCACACAACTACCCCACGACAAACAACTCACACATCAAATATCCATGATCACGACTCGCATGTACATCTACTCGTTGGTAGGAACTCACACACATATGTCTACCCACAATGACAAATTGCGCGTCTAGCCTATTACAGTGATGGATCACTGTAATCCACAATAATGAATCGCATGCCTATCCAATGAAGAAACCAGAACAATTTTGCCGGGAGGGCCAATGAAAAATCCTATGGCTATATATAGATATATTGGGGCTTTTTAATAATTTTTAGAGAGGGCAAAGCATAAAACTTATTAAATACTGCGTCCCTGTGTCTATCCCACAACCACAACTCTCAAATCTACCTTATGGCGCAACTTGCACATCTAACATAAGGCGATGACTCGTGCATCAAACACTCGGTTGTTACTCGGAAACAACCTATACATCCACCTACAACCACGAATCACACATCTCCATACTACGTGAATTGCCCTCAAGAGAAACTCCCCTGTGGACCTTCAAAATTCAATCTCAAATCTCAAGCTTATACATTTTGATCTTCTTGTGATTTATTTTTTCTGTCCCTTGATTTGTTCTTGATCGTTATTATTATTTCGCCTCTTCATTGGTTCTTGCTATCTTATTTTGTTTTGTTGAGTGCTCGAGGTGTTTTGGTTGCTAATCCTATTGCTATTCATATTATTTTTGATCCCTAATTAACTACCAAGGCTAAATTAGCCTACAACCCTATTTTAAATCCTATGCAAATCCTATTAAACCCAATCTCCTACTACTACTTCTAATAAACCCAAATACTCCCAATACCCAATTACCCACAATCCTACTAAAAACCCTAATCCAAATCCTATATAAACTAATCCCCCTACCTAAACCCTAACCCTAATTACCCTACCCCGATCTCCCCTTCTCCCTGTCCTTGCGCCGTCAACCCTATCCCGACCTGCACCCCCCTCTTTGACTGCCCCTTAGCTGACACCCCATCTGCTGCACCTTCCCTTACTCCCGTCACCACCCGACTAACACCCTAGCCGCAACCCCACCATCTCCCAAGCACTCCATCTCTCTTTCTCTCCGTCCCTCCGTCCGTTGGCTTCGCGCATCGGCAGTAGCAACAACAGCAGTAGCACGAGCATCGGCCAGCACCGCCACTGCCACTCCCGACCGCTCTCTCTCTCTCTCTCATGGGTTGCACGTGCACGTGGGTTGCACGTGTGGTTGTGTGATTGCTTTGGTTCGTGATTTTGTTCGTGGGTTTTGTTCGTTGTTGGAAATCCATTCCCGTTGTTCTTGGTGTTCGTTTCATCTTTGGTTAAGGCAAGTAACTTGTACTCAATTCCTTTGTATGATACAAGTCATAAATTCTGGTTGTAGTGTAGTTTGGTTCTAGAGACAACCAGTGTGTGATGTATACTTGATGAGGATTGTCTCTATAATGCTATTGACCATAGTTGCCTCACGACACAAATTTGACATGAAACAACTTAGGGTTTGACCGTTCTTGATGTGATTATATTTGTGAGATAATTATGAGAATTTGAGTGTTTGTTAGGATCCATGTGATATACTTGTTGTGGACATGCTATATACCTTATTTCATGATGTTTGGACACTTAGTAGACTCTATAACATGTTTGATTGTGTTTGGAACGAGTTTCGTATGTTGTATGTTGATTTATTGTTAAGAGAAAAATCTGTATTTTGTCAGTGATCAGTTTTGATTGGTATTTTAGACTATATTAAGGTCAGTATCTTAACTTCAGCATTCAACATGATTTTTAGAGAAATCTGTCTTCTTTCCAAATTTTTTGACAGAGATAGATTTCGTTTTCGTATGTGTGAGATATGATTGTTTTACTACAGAGGTGTATTATATTTCTAGATTTTGTTTCTTGATGATTTCGACGACTAAACTATTTTGATACTAGTGCTAAGCATATTATTTTGATCTGAAATTTTGCACAGTATTTCTATACCTATTTAGGGACTATTCAGAATTTTGGTGGATTTTATGGATGAGTTTTATATACCGTTTCATGCTTATTTATAAAAACTATACTTGTTGGATTTTGCTCGCTGTTCTGAAAAGATTTGTATTTTCACCCTAATTCCTTTTTCTGTATGAAAAATATTTATGAAATATGAAAGTTATCTTATTTTGTCTATTTTCATCTCCCTTTGACAGATCTGGATTTCGTTTCACGGTTTGTGAGATATTATAGTTTTCGTACAACAGTGTTGGGAATTCCAGATTTGCCAAACTATCGTTTCTTGATGTTTTCTGATTTTTTTTTACTAAACTACTCTTACTGGAATATTATGAATCTTTATATTCCGATACTAGAAATATAGGAAAATATCCCAGATTTTTCCTGGATTTATTTGATGTGTTTTGATGTTGTTTTCCTAACTATGAATTCGATTTACTGATTTCTGGCTGAACGTATTTTCTGGTTTCAAATCAGTTTTGAGTTATGTTTTTCTGAAACACTATATGAATTATATGTATTCGCTGGATTCGGTTGGAAGTCTATTTTCTAGATTCTCTGATGGATCTAGGTTTTGATATTTTTGATTACGGGAATCGCTGTTTTAGTACTGTACTGTCGTGCTGAACTGAATTAGGAAGTACCCTATTTTGTTCTGTTATGTGACTATCTTACCATCTGTACATGCTTATCAGTTATTCTGAACTTGTTGGTCGTTATATCATGCTAGATTTACTTTGTTTCATGCACATACACATCTGTCTGATAATAATTATAAAATGATCAAGCCGGGGTTTATGAAAAAGATCTAGTAGTGGGAAAGTATAGAAATATGTACTTAGAAGAGGGCCGTGTTTTTCATATGATTATCTGTCATCTGTTATTCTGTACCCTGTCTACATTACTTCCTATCGGAAGGTGTAGGGAAGAAGAGAACCACTAGGTTCTATCTGTCTGTCTGGATTTTGCATCTGATATTTGTCTGTCTGAACCCTGAGTACATGGCCCTATATGATCGCCTACGAAATCTACAAATGTAACCATTTTAATTGTATTAACCATGTGATAAAAGGATGACACATGAAGTGTTACCTAGTTAGTAATTAATACAAGACTTATAAGAATCTGAATCTGTATCTGACATCTGTATCTATATCTGTATCTGATATCTGAATATGTTATCTGTATCTCCTATCTGATTACCTGATTATCTGATTATCTGTTATTAGTCTGATACTATCATTTGACACTATTATTTGAAACTATCTGTATATCTATCTGCATGCTATTTGACTTTTGACACTTGACACATGTTAGTATACCATGCTAGTTGATTCTGTATACCATGTTATATCTGTTTCTGCTATTATTTTAGTTGTTTAGTTTTTCATGTACTAGTATCCTGCATTACAAGCGGCCCGTAACTTGCATTGACGGGTACTCGTTTTCTTTTTTCCTTCTCCTGCAATTTATTGATTATAGATCAGGATGGTTGTTTGCCCAATGGTATTGGAGAAATGAAATATTAGTGCTAGACTTCTTTTTGCTATTATTATTATCTGTTGCTTTTGAACAATGTATTTGAGTACTTGGATTTTATTTGTATTTGGGCAATGTGACTCAGGATATTAATTTGTTCGGATCTGTTTATTTGAGACTATTATAATAATGGATTTCAATTAATTTCTGTTGGCACTTTGTTTTGTTTTGAGATATATATGTCTGTGTGAGGATGATTTTTTTGGCTTCCGACTCTGATAATTCTGAGATTTGTTGTAAAGATTCTGAACAGCTTATGGATGATGCAAATCATTTGCTGGGTTGAGTCGCGTATCCGTATTCCGTATTCTTTTTGGGAAGCGGGGCGTAACACAAATAATCTGAAGTTCATTTGCCAATCCATCATGTTGTTAGAATTTCGACTATACAATTTTGTGATGATGTAAATCATGGGCAAATGAACTTCAAATGACTTGATCTTATTGTTAGAAAATTTTAGGCATGTAGAACAAGATAAGCGGTTCGGATTTTTCATGGCGGCTCTACTCCGTAAGTGCATGGTAATGCACACCAAAGTGGTGCACAACAGAAGCTTTCTTTATAATTATATATAATCTTTTTGTATGATCCTTTATTCAATACTAGAATGTGGTTGTTATTAATTTTAAGATGTAGTCCATAATTACGCAGGTTTGAAGAGGACTCTATCAAGAAGGCAATCTTATAACATAGTAGTTCTTGATGTTTGAAATTAGAGATTTCCTTCTTTTCTTTTCTTTTTAACTTTCTTCTTTTGAATATATATCTATATAATAAAACACAAAGAAAGCTATCAAGTGGCTCTCATTCAATAGGGTTGAAATCAATGGTTCAGATCTAACCTCACAAAACATATTTTTCCACCCAAAAGTTTTCTCCCAAAACTTAAATTCAAATCCCCCAAAACAACTCCTTTGTTTATTTATTTATTTATCTCTCTCTCCCCCATTCTCTCTCTATTTACTCAGAAATTTATATTTTCAGATTTTAGGTTTGTAACTTTTCATATTTTTGATACATTTTTTTATTGCTCATGTGACATTGAAAATAACAAATATCTCATCAACAGTTAAATTTCATCATTTTCCACACTAAAAAATCTAAGAAGTTGGATTTCACACCCCCATTTATAATGAAAACATAGACTTTTATTTACAACTAATTATTGTTTTACTATTCAAACTTGATGTAACGCCCCGCCCCAATACTCAGACGATTTTAATATTTTTAGAAGACAAATTAGATACTATGTAGTACAACTGCCCACCACAGGCTGCCTCTCAAAAGGTGGTTAACCGGATTGGTGACTCTTGATCATTGGCTAATTATATTTATACTCAAATTAGTTCTTGTAAACCTCCCATGTGGGACTAAATTCTCAAATTCTTCTCAATTTTCTCAAATCCTGCGCATACCAGTCGACTGCTACGCATACCAGTCGATTGTTCGCTCTTTAGAAATCTGGGGTATTACATACACCCCACCTTTAGAAATCAGCGTCCTCGCTGAGAACGGGACACACATCTAGCGTAGGACCGCCTTTTCTAGCACCCTGCCTACTTCCGTGAATACCCCACAAAGAAAATTCCGGAGACTCATCTCCCTGCCGTGTATCAAATACACCCGGTGTGTCCGAATTTCTAATATGAGAACTTAGAAAATACGTGGCACATTTCCAGCGATCCACTTCAATATAACAATACACATAGACCAAAAACACAAATTATTTTATTCCAAACTCTTATTACAATAACCTTTTTCAAATGCAGCGGAAATACAAACACCTTGAATTAAGATATTCTTTTACAACACTCCTCTTTACAAAATTACACAAGGCTCTATTATATCACTCATAATCTCTAAAGCTAACCCAAGCATCCAAGCCTCCAAACTCTAAACAACAATCTGCATCATATGAGGCTAGAGTTGAACCCTAACCCCCAAACTAAAGGGGTCAGCCATAAATGGTGTGAGTGATATAAACAACAAACATAAATAAACGATAAACATGATTTCTTAAGCAACATGTACTGAACAAAGATATATAGACTAAACATGTATTGTGAAATAAGAAACGATAGGCCAGTACAAGCATGAAACCAAGTCGAGAAACAATGTCACCGATCAGATATCCATCAATCAATCACTCACGACAAGTACAACTCAACCGTACTGTACAGTCGACTGCTTTAGTGTACCAGTCGACTGATTCTACCAAATACTCATTTATCAGTCACTAACAGCGATTCTCACATCACAGAATATACCCAACTGTCAATAAATCTCAATACCACAGATCAGATACTCAGTATGCAATCACTAACAGTGACTCTTACACCGCAGAACATATCCATCTACAAAGACTAAAGGTAACATAGATCGGATGCCTGGTATGCAATCACTAACAGTGACTCTTACACCGCAGAACATATCCATCTACAAAGACTAAAGATAACATAGATCGGATACTCGGTATGCAATCACTAACAGTGACTCTTACACCGCAGAACATATCCATCTACAAAGAACATAGATCGGATACCCGGTATGCAATCACTAACAGTGACTATCCATCTACAAAGAACATAGATCGGATACCCGGTATGCAATCACTAACAGTGACTCTTACACCGCAGAACATATCCATCTACAAAGAACATAGATCGGATACCCGGTATGCAATCACTAACAGTGACTCTTACACCGCAGAACATATCCATCTACAAAGAACATAGATCGGATACCCGGTATGCAATCACTAACAGTGACTCTTACACCGCAGAACATATCCATCTACAAAGACTAAAGGCTTAAAAGAACACTCAAGATTATGAAAACTCATCAGCACCAGTCGACTTATACTGTAGTAAGTCGACTGTCCCGAGAACCAATATCCAAGATTATAACAAGTGCTATAAGTCCACTTAATAATCCATCAGTCGACTTACCCGAGACAATTACCAATAATTTTCAAGAAACATTCCAAGTACTAACAGTCGACTTATAGAGTTCATGGTCGACTGTCCCGAAAAGACTGAACACATTTTACTCAGCAGGCCAGTCGACTGACAACAGTCCCAGTCGACTGTCCCGAACAATTCTCAAATGACTGAAAGTACAGCAGTAGGGTCGTACCAGTCGACTGAATCGTAGACCAGTCGACCGTCGGCCTACAAATTTCATAGATTAGGTCTGAATACAATAATCGATACTGGAGTTTTTCTAAAGGTTCTTATTCATGAAAATAATTCTTAATCATGTGAAATGACAATCTCGAATAATTCTTTCTTATGGATACATTATTCAATCATTAGAGGTCTCAAATCTCAGATCTCATGTTCTATATTCCAACTTCTTCCATTAGGGTTTCTCAAAACTAAATCTTGTCACGACTCATAGCCCAGATCTGATTCGTAGTCTCAAAATCTAGATATTCAACTATCCAATTCCTTATTGTTATAACCATACTCAAGTCTTAAACATGTTTCAAGCAATAAAGAATTTGTCCATCAAGATCCACTAAACATTCATAGATCTCATATGCATAATATAAATAACAACCATTTCATTGATCACATACAAGATACGAAGATATCGAGACAAAACAACACACAATCAATCAACAAAACACAGTTCATATCACTCACCTTTTGGGATTGTAGAGATCCAACGAAAAGCCTCCTTTTGCTAGATCCCAATCTTCCTCTTCAATCACCAATAAAAGATATAATAAAATCTGAGTTTTTCAGCGAATGACGGCTGCAAACTCTCTTATATAGGCCGGAAATATTGTTTTTAGGGTTTAGGAATACATTTGCAAAATAGTCCTTTCAAAACATAATTTTACATATATAGTTCTTATCCTTAGAAATTCAATATAAATTATTTAAATTAGGATTTAATAGTAAAATATACTCATAAATCACAATTGGTACAGTTAAAAACGTCCAGAAAATACATTTTGCATTTCAACCCCTAAAATGTCAATTTTGCAAAAAGGTCCTTCTTTTCTCAAAAATTGCAAATAGGTCCAATTAATTTCAGAAAAATCCAGAAAAATAATAAATAAATTCCAAATATTAAATAATGATTTTTCATAAAGAAAACTTAATTTTTCAAACATCTCAAAAGTCATTTGCACGTGTTTTGCACGTGTGCGAAAGATAAATCTTTTAGAAAATATTAATTAAATCTCCAAAATAGATTTAAATTCATTTTCAAATAATTAAAATAATATTTGAAAATACGGGGTTCTACACTTGAGCTACATAATTGTTGTTTTACTGTTTACAAGACTTTCATATGCTGTATCGTTCCGAAGACGTACCGTCGGCACATGCCCACGGGTAAATCTAGTGTATATATATATATATATATATAGAGAGAGAGAGAGAGAGAGAGAGAGAGAGAGAGAGAGAGAGAGTCTATTATGAGATGGTAAGAAGGAGCTCTTATCGTGAGCAAAAGATCTCAGCCGTTGGAACTCGATCCTATGGCTGAGATCTTTTCCGCTCAAACTCATTAGATCTATCTTTTAGGGGAGGACATTTTGGGGATTTCGAAATCCCATCTCACGCTCATTTCTCTCTCATGCTCATTTCTCTCTCGTTTCTGTCATCCCCGATCTCAAATTGAAAACCCCCAAATCCCCCTAAAACGAAAACCCTAGCTCCTCGCCATCGACCCCGCCGCTCAAATCGAACTCATATAAATTCTTCGACCCGCCGCTCTAAACCCACCCCCACGCGCCCACCCGACGCTCTGCTCGTCGCCATTGATCTCCCCCAAATCGGTGGGTTTGGCTGACGCTTGACGCCACTTGATGCCATCTGTCCTCGACGCCAAAGTTCGCCCCCTCTTATTTCCCTACCCCTCTCACTTTTAAACCTTAACACCCTCAAACCCTACCTTCCTCCATATCCTCCATCTCCACCCCAATTTGGGTTCTTCATTTCCAAACTGCCATTTCAAGCTTGGATTTGGGTTCTTTATCTCCAAACTGCCATTTCACAATATTTTTGGAGGGAAGTGTTTGATTCTCATACATGCTTTTATGATTTCTGTTCAATTTCTTGTATTTTTTTTGGTTGTGTGTGTAGGCAATGATGAGTCACATTTTGATATAAGTTGGTTATTTATTTTTGGGGTGAAAATTGGAAAGTCATTGAAATTAATGTTTTGAAGCATATTTGGTTGTGTGTCATGATAATTATGCAAAGTTGAATAGAGTTCGGGAAATGAGCGTGAGAGAAGAAGGAGAAGAAAAGAATGAGTGTTTTGAAATCCCCAAAATACCCTCACCACGTAGCTTACATTTAAGTAATCTGAGTCTAGCCTAATTCCATTTGGGCAGTAATGACACACTGATTGAACGTATCACTATATTTTGTGATGGTTGGATACTTATGATTTAGCTACTGTAACAAGATGGACACCTATTATATGTCAGGGTAGTATTTGAATGGATGTAAAAGATTTCAATGAACAAGGTAGATTTGTAAGTTTTTTTTCCTACTCAAAACAAGTTGTGTTCTTGCACTAGACATAAACAGAATGAACAGAGCTCACATTGCTCATAACCAACATAAACAAAGCTCACATTGTCTGGAAACAATATAAACATAGCTCAAATTGCTCATAAACAACATAAAAAGAGCTCAATCAGCCTGGAAACAACATAAACGAAGCTATATATTTGTGATGGTTGGATACTTATGATCAATAGGAAAAGATGTGTGATGGTTATTTACTTATTATTAGGTCTATTTTTGAATTCATGTTGTCTATATGGGAACTCTTCAGTTGCGCACTCTTTCTAGCTGATGTTGCTTCTTCTGTTATGATGAAGGAGATAAATCAGTCTGATACTGTTGTTGTTCAGTTTAATGGTCTGATACTTGATTTTTTATTCAATTTATTGGAAACAAAATGAACATAGATTTGCATTGCTCATAAACAACATAATCAGTGCTCAATTATAATGGAAACAACATAAACAGAGCTGCTACTGCTGCTTGCTTGTGCTCAAAATGCTCAAACTTGAAGATCTGCTGCTGCTTGCTTATGCTAATGTTGTTGCTCCTGAAAAAATTCAAATAACAATTGTAAACATGTATTCATGAACTGAAATACTACTACAAACTACAAAGTAGCTCATAAACAACAAAATCATGAATTAAAGTAGTTGTAGGCTCAGAACACACTTGTATTTTCCTGTTTGTTCAAATCAAGTATACTTGTATCGCTACGGCAACATTATTATGCCATGCCAACTAGTTTCCACACAAAATCTTTGAATAAAAAAAAAGTATCAGCTAATTCATCTTTAAGTTCTATTTATGTTGTATCAAGAAAGGGGTGAGAAGAAGCTCTAGCTCATGATAGCTCTTCTCATCATCTCATAATAGATTTAATCATGATATATTCATTTGAAGCTCAAAATGCTTGGAAACAACACAAACACAACTACTGTATGCTTAGAAACAAAATAAACAGAGCTCAATCAGACTGGAAACAACATAAACCGAGCTAAAAAGTTCTCATAAACAGCATAAACAGAGCTCAATCAGCTCATCATGGCCTACACCAATACAAAACAAAAAAAAACAACTGGAGGGGGGGGGGGGGCATCAACATAAAGTATAATATATAGTGCATGTCATCACTGCCTAGAATCAAGCAAAACAATAAAAGGCAAGGGATAAATTTAAGGTGACTGAGTAAGAATCAAGCACTTCCTGTATTTGAGAATATAGTGCATTCTTGAATCCATCATAGAAAACAGAAGTGCTTCCATCGTACCAAATAGAATTGCCTATAAACATCAATATTAGGGTAATTCATCAAACCTTTATATACAACATTAATTTAAGTAATCAAGGTAGTCTCATCAAACCTTTATATACAAAAGTAATTTATCTGTCAACTCTTTAATCTTTGTTTAAGCTAAACCTAACATGCTTTTCTAAAAATGTAATGTCAAAACAATAAAATACATGAACCCAATAAAACTAGGGTTAGGATTCAATACCTGAGGGTTTGGGGGGGGTTCGATTTGGGGTAGTGTTTAGAAGTGAAAGGGGTAAGGAAGTGTGAGGGGGGTGGACTTGGGCATCAAGGACAGAGGACGAGTATAGGGGTGTTCGAGGGCGTCGAGCGTCAGCAGTGTGAAGCACAGCCAGGAGCATTCGATTTGGGGTTATTCGTTTGGGGGAGTTTGAGGGCGACGAGCAGGGAGGAGAGTTGGGGGCTGAATTAGGGTTTCGATTTGGGGGCTATGGTTTCGATTCGAGAATGGCGTGAGAGAATAAGGTTGGAAGGAGCTAGGGTTTTTGTTTTGGGGGGATTTGGGGGTTTTCAATTTGAGATCGGGGATGAGAGAAACGAGAGAGAAATGAGCGTGAGAGAGGAACGAGCATGAGATGGGATTTCAAAATCCCCAAAATACCCTCCCATAAAAGACAGATCTCATAAGTTTGAGTGGAAAGATAGATAGGATCGAGATCCAATGGCTGAGATCTTTTGCTCACGGTAAGAACTTCTCACCATCTCATAATAGACTCTCTCTCTCTCTCTCTCTATATATATATATACTCTCTCTCTCTCTCTCTCTATATATATATATATATATATATATATATATATATATATAGAGAGAGAGAGAGAGAGAGAGAGAGAGAGAGAGAGAGAGAGAGAGAGAGATCTTCGGTTGCACACTACTTTGGTGAGCACTCCGTGAGCACTCACGAACTAGAGACCCTATGAAAAATCCAAACCGCTCATATTGTTCTATATGCCTTAGATAGCTTAACAATAAAAAACCAAGTAATTTGAAGTTCATTTACCCATGATTTACATCATCACAAAATTGTATGACTGAAAATTCTAACAACATGATGGATGGGCAAATGAACTTCAAATTACTTGATTTTTTATTGTTAGGCTATCTAAGGCATATAGAACAATATGAGCTGTTCGGATTTTTCATAGGGTCTCTAGTTCGGGAGTGCTCACCAAAAGTAGTGTGCAACCGAAGGGGACTCTATATATATATCCTTCTTTCGCTTGACCCGGCTCATTGCGTTTCTTTCCGTGGTCGTCTGCTTTGGGCGCTGCTGCTATTTGTTGGTTTTGCATCTGTTGGGCTCTTTTCCTGTGCTGTTGTATATGTCTGTTGATTGTGTGCTGTTGTAAATATCTTATTTACTGGCTTGCCTTGCGTTTCTGCAGGCCTTTTGTTTTTTTTCATTCTGTACTACATCTTGTATTACTCCTCCTTTTGTTGTACTGTTTTGATTTTATTTATATACTATTGTCCGGGCTAGAGTCGTTCGACTCTATCCTTTACATCAAAATATATATATATATATATATATATATATATATATATATATATATATATATTTGAAAGGATTTCCTTTTCAATAATTGCAGGACCCTATACTTTATACAACAAAGTCTAGTATTATGCTTCCAAAGTAATATTCTCCCAAAAAGAAGGATACCACAAAATCTAGTTATGGCATACATTACAAATCCAATACGCTTCTTAGAACACTAATATAATTGTTAATGATCACAAACAAGTAGAATATAGATCTTAATTAGGTTGACATGCTAAAGGCTATAAGGAATACAAAACTAGATAAGGGTCAATTCATTGAAGAAAATCCAAAGTCTATATATAAGGGAAATTGAAGAAAACCCAAAGTTGTTATGAAATAATAGAAACAATAAACAAAGAAAATAGAGACAAGAGGGAAGAAGATTATTCTCATTCATAATATTTTTATCCCCTTACAAATGATTCACCCAACGGCCTATTTATATGCTTACAAAGAATATAAAGATACAATTACATAATTATTACATAGTTCTAAATATGAATGAATGCAATGTGGTGGTGGAGAATGTGGAAAGAGTGGGGGGAAGTTCAATAGACAATTCACACTTAATATATTTATAACACTCCCCCTTGAATGTCTATTGAATGTAAATAAGAATATGCCTCGTTAAAACCTTACTAGGTAAAACCCAAATGGGAAAAACCCTAGTGAAGGAAAAAGAGTACATAATCTTTAACAATGATATGGAATGAAGATGCTACCTCGTTAAAAACCTTACCAAGAAAACCCAGTGGGACAAAACTTGGTGAAGGAAAAAAGAGTGCAGCACATATCATCTCTCCCCCTGACGAGATCATCCGATTAGGACTTTCAAAAGTCATATCTCGATTCTCGATCAATTCTACCATTCTTTTCAAAAATTGAGGTGATAGAGTCATAGCGATCAAACAAACACATCTATGCCTTGCCTCGCATGGAGCCAATATCTCTTGATTGATATCTGGCTTTATAATGATATGATAAATACTCAGTCCAATGACTTCGAGTTGGTGAGAACTTCATCTTACTAGTAAACCAACTTTCAAATGTTTAATTTGAAAAACCTGAAAACAAAAATGATGACAAAACAAGAAATTTGCTTATCCAAGGTCTTTTCGTCTTAAGATATTTCTCTAAACATTGCACGGCTTGTACAACTCTTCAGGAGTTCCAACAGACTTCGACCTTGAATATTTAATAAATATATGTGAGCTTATATGACCATTATTATGGTCCCCTTTATCGAAAACTCACTAAGATGGTTATATCACATTTGTTCCGATTGTATTAATCCATACAAAGCTTTGTTTAACTTAACTGAGTAAATTTTCCCGGGAATTATCATTATGTGCTTCTGGAACTTTTAAATCCTTCAGGGATTTTCATATATATATATATATCATGGTCTAACGAACCATACAAATAGGATGTGACCACATCAATGAGGCGCATTTCAAGTCTTTCATGCACTGCCAGACATATCAAATATCGAAATGTTATTGCATCCACCACAGGAGAATATGTCTTTTCATAATCAACACCAGGCATCTGGGTAAAACATTGTGCGACAAGTAGTGCTTTATATCTAGTAATCTTATTTCTTTTTCGTACAAATATCCATTTATAGCCTACTGGTTTGATTTCTTTTGGTGTTCGGACTACAGGTCCAAAAACTCCTCGTTTTTCAAACGAGTCTAATTCAGACTTAATTGCCTCTTTCCATTTTGGCCAATCATTTCTATTTTTACACTCTTCCACAGAGGTAGGTTCATGATCCTCGTTTTCATTTATGATATCGCGCGCTATATTATATACAAAAATATTGTCGACAATTATATTATTCCGGTCCCATCTTATTCCCATAATAACATAGTTAATCGAGATCTCTTCATTTTCATTAATTTTAGGTACCTGATTCTCTTCATTATTAACTATGTCAATGGTCTCTTCTGGAAAAACATCCTCGATTTGACAATCATGGTTATTTGCTCCTTTTCTTTTTCGAGGATGTTTATCTTTGGAACCAAGTGGTCTACCACGCTTCAGGCGTGCCTTCGACTCACTAGCAATTATAGGTTGTCCTTCAGGGACATCAATTTTGATAGGAGCATTTACAACTGGAATATGAGATTTTGTTACTCTTTTGTGGTCAGTAAATGCGTCTGGCAGTTGATTTGCAATACCTTGCACATGAATTATCCTTTGAATTTCTAATTCACTTTCTTTTGTTCGAGGATCTAAACTTTTCAATGATAATTCATTCCATGAAATCTCTTTTTCCAACTGTTTATTATCTCCCCCTAATGTTGGGAATAGTGATTCATTAAAGTGACAATCTGCAAACCTAGCAGTAAACAAATCTCCAGTCATCGGTTCAATATACTTGATTATAGATGGAGATTCATACCCAACATATATTCTCGTCCTCCTTTGAGGTCCCATTTTTGTGCGTTGTGGTGGATTAATTGGGACATATACTGCACATCCGAAAATTCGTAAATGGGAAATATTTGGTTCCTGACCATGAACCAATTGTAAGGGAGAATTATCATTATAACTGGTTGGCCGGATGCGTATAAGTTGTGCTGCATGTAAAACAACATGTCCCCAGGCCCAAACGGGAAGATTTGATTTCATAATCATTGGTCTAGCAATCCATTGGATCCATTTTTTATAAATGATTCTGCCAAACCATTTTGAGTGTGAACATAAGCTACTGGATGTTCCACTTTTATCCCAATTGACATACAATAATTCATAAAAAATTGGGATGTAAATTCACCAGCATTATCAAGACGAATTGTCTTTATCGGATAATCAGGAAAATGTGCCCGCAACCGAATTATTTGTGCAAGTAATCTTGCAAAAGCCAAATTACGAGATGATAATAAATACACATGTGACCATCGAGTTGATGCATCAATTAGAACCATAAAATACCGAAACGGTCCACACGAGGAATGAATCGGACCACATATATCACCATGAATTCGTTCTAAAAATGATAGTGATTTTATTTTGGCTAGTGGGGACCTTGTAATTAATTTCCCTTTGGAACAAGCAACACAAGAAAATTCATGGGATTGAAAAATCTTCTGGTTTTTCAATGAATGACCACATGATTTCTCGATAATTTTCTGCATCATCGTTGAACCGGGATGATCTAAGCGATCATGCCAAACCTTAAATATATCTGTAAACTTCTGGTTTACAGTATCAGTAAACTTCATATTTACTGTATTATATGATTCAACCATTCTTATAGTTGTATAATACAATCCAGATGAGAATGCTGGTAATTTTTCTACCACACACATTTTGCCCATCATAGTTGAAGGTAGTACAAAGATATTCAATACCTCTTTCATTCATAGTCTTAATATTTAAACAAATTTATTGGGACTTTAGAGAAAATAGTGTATTTTGAATTCTGATTTTTGTGCCTTCAAGCATCATGGCATTAGCTCTTCACGAGCTTATGAAATTTAACTCTTCAAGATTTCTAATTTTACACAACCATATAAATTTATATAATATTGGTATGTGCTTCATCATATCTCAAATGAGAGAATATGTATTATGTGTGGTAATAATGTCTTCAAGACATTTGTCCCAACTCTTGAATTTATACATATAAAAAAAACATAATATTATCATAACTCATAAAAGACATGAAAAATAAAAACAAAACTTATAAATAAAGTAACTTGAAATGATAAATCATTTTGATCACTTCTGGTGATCATGATTTTTATCTTCAGGATAGTATATTTATCACTTCTGGTGATTATCACTTCCATTTTCAGAATGGACAGAGAAATTTGCCATCTTTAAGTGTATCATATTATTGAGGTTATGACCATCAGTTAATTCTTTCATTTATTCTTTAATGATTCTTGATATAGATCAACAAAATACATTACCGTACTACAGGTACGCGGCCGATGGTCTTGCATCATACGCCAATGATGGATTGTTTATACATTTTATTTTCTTTTCATTTTCCAAGTCCACATCTATGGCCACGATGATGGGTACCCTCATGGCTAAAATCACTAGAACAATTATATAGCATCACATTCACTTTGGGGAATGGAGCATGTCCAATATATAAGACAAATCGTCATTTTTTCATATATTTATAGCTAGCCACATTTATACATATTTAGATCTACAAGATCGTCATCAATTCATACTCATTGTATTGTTATTATACGAACAATATTTTCTTCATTTCGAGAGATCTTCGGGATCTTTAATTTTGATATATCAAATTCTCACATAATTCCTTTTGCTAGATGAACAATATTAAATTTCAAGAGATCTTCAGGATCATTGATTTTGATACAATCATCTTTCACTCCTTCAGGGAGATTGTGACAAAAGAAAATTATAGCTTTCGTTATATCTTTCGTATGATCTCATTTAGATGATTCTTTGAATCCATCAATTGTCTCTTTGAGACTTTCGGTATTCAAATGAATTTCAACATCCAAAACTCATGACAAGTAATTCTTGTTGGTTATTATCAAGAGCTTTGAAAAATAAGAACATAATAAAATTATATGCATAATTAGAAATAAAAAGACGAGATCAAAATATAACATTTCTGATACACAAGATCCATAAAAAATGGCGAGTGTAGAGCATACTAAGTTATATTGATCTTAAGGAAATGATCAAAAATAAAAAATAATAATAAGATGAACTCGAGATTTAACATACTTACATATATAAAAAAAAAGAGGAGATCAAAATGTAACTTTTCTGATACACAAGATCCATAAAAAAATGGCGAGTGTAGAGCATACTAAGTTATATTGATCTTAAGGAAATGATCAAAAGTAAAAAATAATAAGATGAACTCGAGATTAACATACTTACATATATAAAAAAAGACGAGATCAAAATGTAACTTTTCTGATACACAAGATCCATAAGAAATGGCGAGTGTAGAGCATACTAAGTTATATTGATCTTAAGGAAATGATCAAAAGTAAAAAATAATAAGATGAACTCGAGATTAACATACTTACTTATATAAGGCCAAACATTTTTTCTTTTCTTCAGATGAACTTGTGGGTCGAAAGGTAGAGACTCGTGCTGATAACGTGTTATGAAATAATAGAAACAATAAACAAAGGAAATAGAGACAAGAGGGAAGAAGATTATTCTCATTCATAATATTTTCATCCCCTTACAAATGATTCACCCAATGGTCTATTTATAGGCTTACAAAGAATATAAAGAGACAATTACATAATTATTACATAGATCTAAATATGAATGAATGCAATGTGGTGGTGGAGAATGTGGAAAGAGTGGGGGGAAGTTCAATAGACAATTCACACTTAATATATTTATAACAAAAGTCTATATATAAGGGAAATTAAGGGAAATTAAAGAAAACCAAAGAGAGGAAAAAGCCTTAAATGGGGTTTGAAATTTGGAGGGACGCTTTCTCTTTTGCCTCTTTTGGTTCCAATGTTAGCTCTGCTTTAGTTTAAAATTAGAATATTCCCCAAGTCGCACACAATTATTGTGGAATATATGATGGCTACCCATAGCCATTTCTTTCTTTTTGACTCCGACCCTGCATGCTACATTACTCATCACTAATGTTACACCGACAGTATTAATCTAATATAAATAGTTCTTCAACATAATTTTGTTAGATAACAATATTTTTGAGAAAATCTAGCTTTGTGCAAAAATGAAGAAAGGGGGCAAGCTCTTCCCAGTAAAAGTAATTCCACTCACACCAGTTCGCCTGCATTTCAACAAGATCAACGCAATCCATTGAAGAACGTTGTAGGGTATCTCTGCATGGTCGAGAGCAATGCACTATGGAAAATAATATCAAAAACATGTTTGAAATTGAAAGGTTGGTGGAAATACAACTGCCAACTTCAATGAATTTCCTAGAATAATTAAGCCTGTGGAAATTGAAGAAGTTCATTTACGAAACAAACTCCCTCTATTTTGTGTGTGATTGACACAAATTCCATCTTTGGTTGATACTCACATTGATTCCATAAAAGTAAAAGTTGTCACCCAAATAGAAACTGCCCGCTCCCTCTTATTTACTCAACTTTCTCATGTTCCCCTTGTAAGCTCTCACATAGCTGCATAGCTGTAAAGAGAAAGGGACACACACTAGTGACAGTGCACACAGTCTCTCTCTATGTATTTCAATAATGCTACATCTATACCCATTTCCACATTCTAATTCTTGACAATCTTAGATGACACAATACTATTAGATCTAAGGTGTCACAATATTAATGGATCAATCTACAACCTACTTTACAATAACATCCAATAGTAACCTAAGGTTGTAAAGAATTAGGTTGTAGAAGTTGGTGTAGATGTAGCATTGTTGATTAGATTTTATGCAGTACGTACTAATTAGCTGCAATCTTGGCCTCCTCTCTTCTTTCATCTCATGTTAATGCTTTGAGCAAGGAGCTGAAAAACTCTGAAAAGTTTATATGGAAAACTCGTTTTCACTCGATCTAATTATACACCACCATTCACTGTGTAGGGTGACTATAAAGTATACAGCTGGTGTGTAGGGCGTTGAACTTGAGTGGAACCAAAAGCAAAACCCACATGCAACATTGGCTTGTAACTCTTGTTGGTAGAGATAAAGAGGTTATAGCAACTGGCATGCCCATTGCCTACTCAATGTAAGATTAAATTATGGCTTAGGTAGTGAAGATTGATTAAGTTTGACCTGTAGCTAGACTGCTAGATAAAGGTATTTGTTCATACCGTCAATTTCTTAGAGTATCTGTAGTCGTTTGCTATTTATCCATTTTATGCATATTTTAGCAAACGAACTGCTGCAGTAGTTTGCTATTTATACATATTTTGACTATTTCACAATAGTATATTGCTATATATGAGAGCGGAAATGAGAAAATGCATATTATACACTACGAATCTTCAAGATCCGTCTCATGGAAAGAAATAAATTTTTAATTGGTCCGACGGAATTCGAAAGTCCGTCCCACGTTTTTTTTGAATTTCCCAAGCAAAAAAAAAACTCCACAAATCTTGCTAAATCCCCTTGGACGGGTCATAAAGATTTGTCCATGGAGGGGCCTACTACAGGTTTTTTAACTAAAAAATTGTTTTTAATTATTAAAAAATTGCAAAAATTATTTAAAATTTGTGGGACGGATTTCGAAGGTCCATCCGATCATTAAAAAAATTTGTTTTGCTATATTATAACATTTTACCCCTACAGCAAACTCGCTTTGTTATATATATAATATGCATTTATGCATGTTTTAGCAAAACACAACTGAGAGATGCTCTTAGTCACATGTAATCCATTTTATCCAATCGACCTGTGAAATTTCCGTCTTGCACCTACTAACTCTAACATGAGCTATAAAACACAATTTATTATCGAAGTAGACCGGTTTTGCAATTGTTGAATTTCTGTGAAGCCGCACTAATTTCAGTCTTTTTTTCTTTCAAATTGTTTCCAGTACATACAACAATGTTTGCAAGATACTTAATACTTTTTCTTCGGAATATTTAACGATCTTGAAGCCAAGAGAGTTTCCCATCAGATCCACATCTTACGTAGTTGAAGGCGGGACTAAAGATTTGATTGAGGTGGTTGGAATGAACATTGGAGTACTCGAGGGCCATCTTGCTCACTCACAGTCACGGGTTTTGTTGGATGATGACAATAAATATGGTGGACGAGGAAACTGCATTGATTGGGCTAGCTATTAATAATTAATAATAATAATATCAACAATTATTAAAATAGTGTATATATAAGCCAATATGCACATATTTTAATGTGGTAGCATTTATGTGTACTTTTGGCCTTTTCTCTTACAAAAGTTAGGGGAGAGCTTAAATGTACTCCAATGTTGAGCCCCCCCTCTTGTCTGTCCCGAGAACGAGGGTGTTAAATGCGCAGATGGACGGAGACTGCTCAGGGCTGTGGATTCTGTACCGTAGTAATTCACAAGTTTTCCATACCCATAGGCCATAGGGCCATAGCCCATAGGTGAAGGGAAAAAAACAAAACAAAATTCTATAGAAAACGCAGCATAAGATTGGGCATACAAGATTTTTATGGTCATGTCTCTTGTATAATCTTCTTAGGATTCGAGGAGATTATATATAACAATTTTTTATACTGACATAGTGTGATCGTTGTCTGACTAAGTTTGTTTGAGCCTGGCCGGTATTTTAATAACTGTGGTGCACGAATATAGTGATCTAATAAAAGGGCCAGGTTTTAAGATTCAATAAGAATGAATGGACCAAAGCTCAGGTTTATTTATATGAGTCACAAGCTCAACCGATTTCAAACCCTATCTCGAATCATGAAGTTGATATCCTATATATATAGTGAGTATGGATTATATAATTCCTTTTCCTCTTTGCATGGTGACAGCAAACCGATAGGCTTGAGGTGAGGGGGCTCATACGCATTGCATGAGCATCATTAAGGCTAGTGGATTAATATATTTGGGTTTAAGGCACTGTTGTGTTTCCTATACTCTATCAGGAGGTGGAGCCCACAGAAATGATGATCTTGTGTTGGGACTCTACGGACCAAACGGAAAGGGAAGAAAGAGACCGTTTAGAGCATCGACCATCGGTCCTGCAAGGTAAAAAATAGGGATGGCAACCGGGTGGGGTTGACTCGCGATCCTCACACACGAACCCAGTCCGCCACAATGCAGTTTGGGTCGGGTTGAAATTGCAGTTCTATCCCGGTCGACGTCGGAAAATTCGCAAACCAAATCCTTTGGACCCGGCCCGCTCGACCCATTGACCAAGTTAAACCCGTCCGCCAACCTGCGGGTCGACCCGTGGGATTGGAAACGTTCGACCCACGCGGGTCAAACGGTCTAGAGACCGTTGGCTGCTGTTTTATTTGGTTTTTTTATTTCTTTTTATTTATTTTTTCCTATAAATACCCCCTTAATTCAATCTAACAAATTTCACACCTTACTATCTTACTCTCTCTACTACTACTACTGAATTCAATCTCAATTCAATCAAGTTTTTCAACAAATTAGCAAGCAACAAAGAAGTAAAAATTTCTGATCGTATTGAATTTTGTTGATTCAACTATCAACTATGTCTACTTCAACTCTTCCAACAAAGAAGCTCTCTCTCTCTCTCTCTCTCTAAAGTTTCAACGACTACCGGATTACCGACTACTCTCAACTTTTATTTTCTCTCTCATTTGTATATTCGATTTTCCGGGAAATATGGTATCACAACCCTCCTATTGTCTTAAATTTTGTTCTAATTTTAATTTTTTGTATCATATTTGATTGTTGGTTTTCCGTTTTTCTCTCTCAACCCTCCTATTGTTTTTTAGATTTTATTTTTTAACATATACCTCATACATTGTTTTCTGTTATTTCACATATCTATATAATAAAACACAAAGAAAGCTATCAAGTGGCTCTCTTTCAATCCCCTAAAAAATCAAAGGCCCAGATTTAACCTCACAAAACATATTTTTCCCTCCCAAAGTTTTCCTCCAAAACTCAAATTCAAATTCCCCACCGAAAACAACTCCTATATTTATTTAATTATTTTTTCCCTCTCTCTCTCTCTCTCTCCCTCCCTCTTCTATTCAAAAAATTAAGAAAATAAAAATTTTAAAATTTTTTTAAAAATTAAAAACTAAAAAAATTAAAATTTTAAAAACTTTAAAAATAATCCAAAAAAATCAAAAAAAAAAATCATATAATATGTTTTTTGCTAGATTCCCAAAAGTTTCTCATATAATATGTTTGCTACTTCAATTAATTTGCTGGACCTCCAAAACTATTTTATATGATCAAACGAGGTGCACCGTTCCGAAGACGTGCCGTAGGCACGTGTCAACGGGCAAACCTAGTACTAGTAAAATACTAGAAAGTTTCTTTTTCCACATACACTATTACCATGTCTAGATCACGAGGTAGCGGCCGTAGCCAAAGTGGACAAAATTCCACCGGTACTTCATGTCGGCCTCCAATAGTCCCTCAAATTGAACCCGAATTTACACATATTCTTTTAGTAGAAACTCACGATATCCCTACACACGAAATAGAAGAAGAAATGCATAATGTTAACACACAAACACAACAAACCAAACCCACTAGTAGTAGAAAAGTTAAGGGAGAAACAAGTGATTGATATAAATTTTTTGACTATATCCCCGATGAGAATAATCCGGGTGTAGGACATAAGATTTGTAAACATTGTAAAAAGAGTTACAAATGGAAGGAGGGTGAGGGAACAGGTATATTGGAATTAATTTTTGTAATTTTTCGGGCCGGATTCCGGCAAGCTCCGGCCACCGGCGGCACCGGAAAATGAGTGGATTGCGATCCTCTCGACGAGTACTATTCCCTGGTGTACTCACTTGCCAAAAACGAATTCCGTATGAATGAGAAATGTTGGTCCAAAGTTGGGTACTTAAAATGTACTAACTTGGCAACTTGAAGAAAATGAATAGTCCCATATCGGAAATTGGAAAAGATTTTTTCTAGTATATATACTAGAAAACTGGACTAAAGGGCATGGCCCGGAGGTTACCACTAACGTGTAGTGGAGAGAGGACTTAGCCAAAATGACAATCACACGCGTGCGCGCCCGGCCCGGCTTCGGTTTGGTTTGGCTCTGGCTCTGGCTTAAATTTTTTTTTTTGCCCAGACAAAAACTATTCCCCTACTGAACTGATAAGGTTTTTCAGATTCGGTAACTGGTACCATTACTCTGTAACAGCAGAGTAATGGCTCACCAGTTATTAAATTTTTTTTTGTTCTTCTTCTTCTTCTTCTCCTCTGTGTCAACTGAGAGTACATCACAGACAGCAGTTCGCTGAATCTCTGAAGCAAGGGTGCTGCTTTTAGAGAAGGTACAGTTGTATCCTGGGAAGCAATTCGCCAGCCACCGTCACACTACGGGGCGAATTCTGCTTTAAGGAGAGAGATTCTCAATCTCGACCCTGTGCAAAGTCTTTCGTTTACGGTTTTTATTTCCTTTATTTCAGTTCTTCGCAATTGCTGTTGGGATTTTTCATATTTATAAAATTGGGTTCTAACAATCTGAAAGCAAAATTTTTTCCTCACTAATTCTAACAGTTTTGTAAAGTTTCATTTACAGGTGCTGTTATCGATTCGGAAAAAACAACTAACAAGTTCTGTTTCAAACTATTTCAGATAAGAATATGGAGAACACACAAAGTGATATTTCCAGTGGGCTTATCAGCACCGAAACACTGGTGATCCAAAATGTGACTGCACAATCGGTTGCGGCACATTTGGTCGTTCTGCCCACGCACATAATCGTGGGAGAAAAACTGGAGAAGTTCAATGGAACTGGATTCAAGAAGTGGCAAGGAAAGATGCAGTTCTACCTGACCACCTTGAAGCTAGACAGATGTCTCACTGAATCTGCCCCGATGCTGGCGCTAATGGATGCACACTCCATTGCTGCAGTTGATGCGTGGACTCAGGGCGACTACCTCTGCAGGAACTACATCCTGAATGGCTTGGTAGACCCCCTGTACAACGTTTACTGTGTCTTCAAGACGTCCAAACTCCTGTGGGCGTCCTTGGAAAAGAAGTACAAAACAGAAGACGCCGGGTCCAAGAAGTTTGTAGTCGGAAAATTTCTAGACTATAAGATGATTGACTCCAAAACTGTTGTGAGTCAAGTCCAAGAACTGCAGGTTATAGTGCACGATATTGCTCTAGAGAGCATGACATTGTGCGAACCATTCCAGGTTGCAGCGTTCATCGAAAAACTTCCACCTGGATGGAAAGACTTCAAGAAATACCTCAAACACAAGCGAAAGAAAATGTCTCTTGAAGACCTAATTTTCAGGTTGCGGATCGAAGAGGAGAATCGCAAAAATGATAGGTCCTATGAAAATCAGTCCATAGAAAAGGCCAACGTGGTGGAGCACGAACAGAAGGGCAAAAAGAGAAAGTTTCTACCACAGGCCTCAAACAAAAAACCTCTTGCAAAGAGGTTTGCTGGGAAATGCCACAAGTGTGGTAAACTGGGGCACAAAATTTCTGAGTACCGCAGCAAGGACAATAATCGTTCAGGAACAGGGCATGCAAAAGGGAATGAAAAATCCCACGCATACATAGCTGAGAACTTGTCCACTGGTCTCTCTGACCTGGACCTCTGTGCTGTAGTATCAGAGGTAAATCTTGTGGGGAGCAATCCTCGTGAATGGTGGTACGATACTGGGACCACCAAGCATATCTGCTCGGACAAAGAAATGTTCACTTCATACCAGAAGTGCAACAAAGATGAACAGCTGTTCATGGGAAACTCTTCCACCTCCAAAATTGAAGGAACAGGGAAGATTTAGGAGTTGCAGATGTCATACTAGGAATCAAAGTATCCAGGACATCTGAGGGAATTACTTTGTCTCAAGCTCATTATGCTGAGAAAGTACTTGAAAAATTTAAGAATTACTCCAATGGGACAGCAAAAAGTCCCGTCGATCCCAGTCTTCACTTGTTCAAAAATACAGGCGAAAGCATATCACAACTGGAATATGCATGTGTAATCGGTAGTCTGATGTACTTAACAAATTGTACAAGACCGGACCTAGCACATTCGGTAAATGTACTGAGCCGATACACAAGTAATCCAGGACGAAGTCACTGGAAAGGAATAACTAGAGTATTGAACTACTTGGAACATACTCAGAGTTATGCTGCATTACACCAGATATCCGGTAGTACTAGAAGGCTACAGTGATGCCAACTGGATATCGAACTCCAAGAACCCAAAATCCACATGTGAATATGTCTTCACACTTAGTGGTGCAGTTGTGTCATAGAAATCGTCTAAACAAACACTATTGGCCAGATCCACCATGGAATCTGAGTTTATTGCTTTAGACAAAGTGGCAGAGGAAGCAGAATGGCTTCGAAACTTTTTAGAGGATATTCCTATATCGGAAAAACCAGTGCCTGCTTTATGTGTACACTGTGACAGCCAATCGGCTATAGCACGGGCACTGAGTTGTATGTATAATGGTAAGTCTCGTCATATCAGAAGGCGACACAAAACCATTAGACAACTGCTCTCAAATGGAGTAATCTCTATAGAATATATATAATTGGCCAACAACCTAACAGATCCATTTACTAAAGGTCTGTCGCGAGAGCAAATTGTCAGATCATCAAGAGGAATGGGTTTAAAGCCTATGACGAAAGAGGATACTTGATGGAAACCCTACCTAGGAATTGGAGATCCCAAGATCTAGGTTCAAAGGAACAACTAAATCTTGTTGAATCGACGGGAGCACTGAGAGATTAAAATCTCATACCCACTCTTACGATGATAAAACAGTGCTGCCTGCAAAGAGTTAGGATAAACTTGGCTTTTAATAATTCTCATAGCTTTGAAATAAAAGTGGGGTATAGTAGGATACTCTTTATGGGCAATCACCTTGTGAGTGTGAAATGGGGCCGTTTCTAGGAGAATGAAGAGATGCTACATTCTCCAAGTTCACTCACGATTAACCAGGGATGTTCAAGACCAAAATGAACACAACAAGAGCACTTAGTTCTGTGAGGAGATGAAACTGTGTGATAGTTACCGTCTAGGTTTACATCAAAGTCCGGGTATTTCAAGACATCATGATCACTACCTGGTCGAGTGAATCCGATAGCTACTTACTAAGGGTGGTTCAAAGTTGAAAAATTACTATCATTCCTGATGCAGTGATTTTCCAATTGTATTCTCAGAGTTTTTCTATCATATTTTTTGTTTTTCTGTCGTGTCTGGATTACATGGTCTGGTAATTTCCATTCATGTGGGAGATTGTTGGAATTAATTTTTGCAATTTTTCGGGCCGGATTCCGGCAAGCTCCGGCCACCGGTGACGCTGGAAAATGAGTGGATTGCGATCCTCTCGACGAGTACTATTCCGTGGTATACTCACTTGCCAAAAATGAATTCCGTATGAATGAGAAATATTGGTCCAAAGTTGAGTACTTAAAATGTACTAACTTGGCAACTTGGAAAAAATGGATAGTCCCATATCGGAAATTGGAAAAGATTTTTTCTAGTATATATATTAGAAAACTGGACTAAAGAGCGTGGTCCGGGGGTTACCGCTAACGTGTAGTGGAGAGAGGACTTAGCCAAAATGACAATTACACACGTGCGCGCGCCCGGCCCGGCCTGGCTCCGGCCCCGGCTTCAGCTCGGCTTGGCTCTGGCTTAAATTTTTTTTTTGCTCAGACAAAAACTATTCCCCTACTGAACTGATAAGGCTTTTCAGATTCGGTAAATGGTACCATTACTCTGTAATAGCAGAGTAATGGCTCACCAGTTATGAATCTGAAGAGTCTCCATTACTCTGCTGTTACAGAATAATAGGCCTCTGAAGAGTCTCCAATCTCCATTTTCTTTTATAAAAGACTATTGAATCCAGAAAGAGTCCTTTACACAATTAAAAAAAATTTGTTGTTGTTCTTCTTCTTCTCCTTTGTGTCAACTGAGAGTACATCACAGAGAGCAGTTCGCTGAATCTCTGAAGCAAGGGTGCTGCTCTTCAGAAAAGGTACAGTTGTATCCTGGGAAGCAATTCGCCAGCCACCGTCACACTACGGGGCGAATTTTACTTTAAGGAGAGAGATTCTCAATCTCGACTCTGTTCAAAGTCTTTCGTTTACTGTTTTTATTTCCTGTATTTCAGTTCTTCGCAATTGCTGTTGGGATTTTTCATATTTATAAAATTGGGTTCTAACAGGATACAATTAAAAGACACATTTTAAATGTACATAAAGATTTAGTACAAGACCAATAAGGCCAACAAAAAATCAACCCTGGTACCGGACAAATAGATAGCCAACCCTATGATCCCGAACTTGTTCGTCGGGATATGGCCCGATTAGTTATTAAGGATAAGCTACCTTTTTCCTATTTCGAGAGTAGGAATGTTGAGTCTTTCAACTAAAATGCACTAAATCCACATTTTAGAAGAATTCCTCGATACACACTAAAGTCCGACTGTTTTAAACTTTACAACGAAATGAGAGACGCTTTAATTGCACACTTGTATTCTTTAACTTGTAGAGTATCATTAACTACTGATTGTTGGAAAGTTTGTAACGATATTTCGATGATGAACTTAACTTGTCATTTGATAGAAAGTGATTGGGTGATTTAAAAGAGAATCATCTCACTTGCGACTTTGCCATATCCCCATAGTGAACTAGTTATTACAACACGTATTTTAGAAGTTTGTGGTTTATATTATATTCGTGATAAAAAATTTACTATTAGTTTTGATAATACATCTAACAACAATGCTTCGATTAGTACATTAGAAACTCAATTAGCTCATCCAAATAAGAAAATTTTTCATATTAGATGTGCATGTCATATTCTAAATTTATGTTTACAAGATGCATTGAAAGTAGCCGATCCATATATAATTGCAATTAAAAATTGTGTACATTTTATTGCTTTGAGTGGTCCTATGCTTCAAGAATTTAAAGTATGGTGTAAAGGCAGGGGAGTACAATTTAGAAAATTTTCTAAAGATGTTAAACACCGATGGAACTCTAGTTTCGATTTACTAAATTTTGTTACTCAATACAATGATATTATAAACGATTTTTGTCTTGCAAAAAACATGGAAAATTTTTAAATGACTTCCGAATCATGGTATTTTGCCGAATCTTTATTACAATTTTTGGAACCTATTAAAACCACAACATTGAAGTTTTCTACATCTTATGATTCTACCTCTAGTAGTATTTTTATTTCAATCATTACTATGATGCAAACTTTTCAATAAATGATTTCAAATGAATATATTGGTCATATTGTTCTTCCCGCTTATAAATTTTTTTGAAGTACTTTAATATCTCTCCTATGTTGTATTGTATTACTACTGTTATGGATTCTCGTATCAAATTATCGGGCACGAAGAGTTTGATTGTGTATTTTACTTTACTTGGAGATGAATCTGAAATTGATTATGACACATTTTTAGCTAGCTTTGAATCGACATTGAATAACTTATATGATTATTATGATGGAACTTTTACATCTACTAGTACAACTCGTATAGTTACTTCTTCTTCTACTACTTCTAGATGTAAGGATAAGAGTATATTAGAAGATGCCACTTTTAATTTACTTGCTTATATTCAATCAAAAAAACCTATGACTAATGCACCTAATGAATTAAATTGTTATAATTAATAAGATAGTGAGAGTTTTAGTACTAAGATTGAAGTGCTACAATGGTGGAAAGAACATGAAAATCTTTTTCCTATTATTTCTTATATGGCTAGAGATCTACTAACTCCTTCTGTCTCTAGAATTGTTTTAGAAAGTGTTTTTTCTTTAAGTGGCAGAGTTCCAACAGATTACAGGAATTGCTTGAAGCCAGATTCGTTGGAGATGCTCGTGTGCACTGAAGATTGGATGAAGGCTAAACACAGGATTCAAGGAAAAGCGACATCTACATCAACATGTGGAAGAAACTTCCCTGAAGTCCAACAACAAGATTAGGAAATTTAGGGCGATGAGATATTAGGTTTAGGTTAAGTAGAGGTGCACGACAGTAGTCCAATGCCCTATCTTCAATCTAACTCTAGGCTATCTCAAACTCTACATTGTCCTCTTAAACATGTAATTGAAGGAAATTGTATATTTTTTTAACCGTATTTGTATGTAAAAAGTTGAAAAAAATTCATAGAAATTCAAATGAATAAATATATATAATTTTGTTTAATTCTTAATCTCTTATACTTTTTGTACAATTTTTATTGATTTATTTCTTTAGGTTAAAAGAGTTGAGGGGAAAAAACTTGTATTTGTAATTTTTATGTAAAAAAACTTGTAAAAAATTTCATAGTAGTTGAAATGAATAATCATTAATATATGCATTTTTTTCACTTTTATACAAGTTAAACTTGTTGCAAAAAAAATTTAAGTGAAAAGAAAGGAAAGAAACGAAAAGAAAACCAAACGGACCAACCCGCAACCCGGCCCGACCCGAAATGGGTTTGACCCTAATGGGTTCGAGGGTTGACCGAGTCGACATTTCCGAATTCCAACCAGGCCCGGCCTGGCCCGATTGCCACACTGGCCCGACTCGTACCCATCCACGTTATACTGCAACTCTGGCATGTCTGACCCGATTTGGCCCAACCGCCCAGAATGCCAACCATAGTAAAAAATAACAAATTGAATAAATAGAAATAGCATTTCGTAGTTTTGTTGTAGTCATAAAATACTAAAAAAATAGCAAATGAGATGAAAATTTAAATAGTTCGAAAAAAAATGAAAATTTTATAATTATATTGGTTGGAATAGTATATATTATAATCTTTTAAATATTTTTTAAATAAAAATGGTGGGACCCGAGACGAAATACCCTGTCCACCCCACGGTGGAACGAAAACATGATGTTTCGTCTCACCAAATGTCCCACTTAATTAAGGTTTAATGGATTAATTAACTAACTAAACATAATTATTTAACTAATTATTTAATTAACTAACTAATTACTAACTAACATTTTAGTTTTGAAAAAAAGAAATCGGGACGCTCCTCGGACGAAACATGATGTTGAAACATGATGTTTCATCCGATTTTTTTTTAAATACACAATTTTGATTGGACGAAACATGATATTTCGTTCGATGGATTAAAAGTATTATAAAATATTTCGGAGAAAATATTATGTTTCGTTAGCTATAATATGCATATTGCTATATCTTCTCTCAAATCTAGTATTCTATTGTAGCGAAAATGGTAAAATATGCATTTTACCACATGATTGCAGTGCTAAAAAAGATTTTAAAATGCATAAAATGAAAAAAGACCACAAAACTGTGGATGCTCTTAGAAGACAACCGTGGAGCGATGGATCAAGAGAAGTTGTTGATGTGTCTTGTTGTGGAGACAAAATAAGATGGAATATTGAAAATACATAATATGCTAAATGTGAAAAAACAGAAACCTCATTCAAGTATTGTTGATTTTTAAAAAAAAACTCACCCAACTTCTATTTTGTTGAAAAAATTCACATCAACTGTGTCTTCAACACAATTTTTTTTAAAAACTCACTCACTCATGCCTTGAAATAGTGATGACAACCGGGCCGGGTTGACTTGCAACCCGTCCACTCGAACCCAGCCTGCAATTAGGCGGTTCGGGTCCAGGTCGAACTCGCGGATCGATCCAGGTCAACCGGGGTCGCCAATTTCGTAAACCCAACCCGCGAACCCATTGACCAAGTCAAACCCGCCAGCAACTTGCCTACTCGACCCGTGGATTTGGACCCGTTTGACTAGAACAGGTCAAACGTTCGACCTGCGTTGACCCACGGGTCGAATGGTCTGAAACTAAAAAACCAAAGCCGTTGGCTCTGTTTTGCCTGGGTTTTTTTTTTTAAAAAAAAAATTGTTTTTGTTTTTTTCCTTATAAATACCCCATTAATTCAATCTAAAAATTTCAACACCTTACTCTCTTACTCTCTCTACTACTACTACTCAATTCAATCTCAATTCAATCAAGTTTTTTCAACAAAAAAGCAAGCAACTAAGAAGTTAAAATTTTCGATCACATCGAATTGTGTTAATTCAACTCTCAACTACGTCTACTTCAACTCCTCCAACAAAAAAGTTCTCTCTCTCTTTCAACGACTACCGGACTTCGTGACTACGTCTACTACATTTCTCAATCAACTACGTCTACTTCTACTTTTATTTTTTCTCTAATTTCTATAGACGATTATTCGTAAAGTACGATATCAAAATTTCACAACCCTCCTATTGTCTTGATTTTATTGTAGTTCTAATTTTTTATATCATATTTTTTTGTTGGTTTTTCGCTTTTCTCTCTTTCAACCCTCCTATTGAATTTTAGATTTTATTTTTTAACATATATCTCCTAGATTGTTTTGTATTATTTCATAAACATTAGTAAAAAACTAGATTTTTTTTTTCACATACACTATTACCATGTCTAGATCACGAGGTAGCGGTCGTAGCCAAGGTGGACAAGATTCCACCGGTACTTCACACCGGCCTCCAATAGTCCCATATGTCGAGCCCGAATTTATACCGAATCCTATGGTAGGATGTCATGATGTTCCTCCATACGACATAGAAGAAGAAATGCATAATGCTGACACACAAACACAACAAACCAAACCCACTAGTAGTAGAAACTAGGGAGAAAAATAAGTGATTGACACATATTTTATGACTATATCCCCGATGAGGATAATCCGGGTGTAGTACATAAGATTTGTAAAAACTTTTTGTCGGAGAAATTTACTCCACAACTTGTGGTGCTAATAGCGGAAACACACCACAAGCAATAGAAAATCCCAAGACTTAGATGAACCAAGAACAAGCCCCCACAATATATGGATCTCACAAGAATACAACCAATATGCAGAGATAACCAATACTTCTTATTTCCAAAGAAATAGAAAGATTACAAAAGAGATTACAACTCTCAATCTTTCTCTCTCACCTTTGAAACACTCGGCACAATCTCTCTCTCTCACCTTTGAAACACTCGGCACAATCTCTCTTGAAGTTGAATAATGATCAGATCTATTCAGATAACTAAACCTTAGAGTTTATGGCCATATATATAGCCCCTAAGTAAATCCTAAAAGATAAACACAAATATAGCAATTGGGCCTTTAAACTCGTAAGCCCAAAACAACCAGCCACCGATGTCGGTCGACCGCACCCCAAGTGTCGGTCGACTGCAACGTGTAGAACCAACCCAGAGAGCTGACCGGTCGACTGCACCCCCCAGGGCGGTCGACCGTTCCCTCCTCTGTTGGACCTATACACTCGAAGAACTCTTAGCAGTAAGGGTCGGTCGACCGTACCCCCAGGTCGGTCAACCACAACCCTCTAGACTGCATTCTTCTACTTTGTTGCTTGTCTTCTCTTACTTCTTTGTCTCATCCTCTTCTTCTCCAACTTCAAGTACCCCATGCCTACGTGTATTTGAGGCCACAATTCCTAAGAATCTCCCACTTGGACCAAATACACCACGCTTCAAAGTTATTGCAATATTTCCTTGCATTATCTCTGCCATCTCCCACTTTCATGGACGACTCGAGTACTCCCCACTTTCATGAAGAGCACCTCTGCCACTCCACCACGTGGAGTGCACCAACCACCCCTCATTGCCTCATGAAGGATGTGCTCCACCAATTGCATAGAGCACGAATACCAGAGAAACAATCTGCCGTGTCGGATTTCGTGTTATGAGACTCCCCAACTCGCAAGATCTTCATCAACATCAGACATGGTTCAAAACCTCTCAATGCACCTTCTACATTAGAAACCTCTGTGGACGACACATCCACAAACTCTGCAGACTGTTCAACCCCTACAGTCCCAATTCGGTTACCCTCATCGACATCACCCGCATATCGATACCAGTGCTCTCTATCACACAAGAGCGACTTGAAGCTTCAACTGCCAATTCGCAAAGTACCATCTTCGTAGCAACATCTTGTCCTCTAGTATCACTTCCATAGCCAGTAGCTCCCACTAAATTAGTAACCTCCCATCCACAACTGAAAGAACTCGATTGCACCCCACACAACCTACTACTCGATTCCAGCTGAGAGTCAACTACAAGAGAAACGCCCCTCACGTCTCTAAGCAAATAAAGCGTTCCCTTACGCTTTCCTTTTGCAATCACCCTTGAACCTGCAGCTATACACCACTCCTCACTACCAACTGTAGTAGACAACCCCTCATTGTCTAGCCTTCTAATCGAGATAAGATTTTTCTTCAAGTCTAGAACATGCCTTGTCTCCCGCAAGACAACACTCTGATCATCAATGGTGTTGACGCGAACAGTACCAACCCCACGTATAGGACACTGGTGACCATTCCCCACGGTCACAACTCCAAAGAACCCTCCTTGTAGTCATCAAACATCTCTCTCCTCAGAGTGCAATGAAAAGAAGCTCCCGAATCGATACACCAATCTTGAGTGCCCAACTTTTCCCGAGCTGATAAGCATAACTCCTCAACAAGCCCTCCTTAGACTTCCTTTGGGTTATCTCTCTTCGGTTTCTCCTGCTTCTTCTTCATAAAAGCCTTACAATTGCGCATCATGTGACCCTTTTTTGACAATACCAGTACTCAGGCCCATGTTCCCATCACTGTCATTAGACCTACTCTCAGATGAAATACTCTGATCCTTTCTTCTTCGACTGCTCTTAGATCTCCCACGTCTCTTCTTAACGTATATGGCGGAATCTCTAGAAGATGATGATGGATATCCCCCGTTTCTCACCCTTCTCCCCTCCTCGTTCAGAATGCTACTCATCACATCCTGTAGAGTCGTCGAATCTGTCATAGTGCCTGTAATAGTCTGTTCTACCGTACCATAACTGTCGGGTAAAGTAGATAGAAGTAACAATGACTGCCCTCTCTCTGAAAACTTCAAACGTGCAGCTTCCATCTGGTTGTAAACCATACAGTAATTGTTCACATGCTCTGCTACTGAACCCCCTTCCTTCAACTTCATATTAAGCAATTTCTTCAGATAAAGAATTTAATTAGATGCCGACGGTTTTTCATATATATCCGTGAGGATCTCCATAGCCTCCTTTGTGGTCTTTGCCTTCGAGATATGAAATAATGCCTTCCTACACAGCCCTAACTGAATCTGCCCCAGCACCTTCTGATCCAGACGATTCCAATCAGCCAAGACCTTTGCATCCTTGTCTGCACCTACCGGCTTCTCATCAAACAACGGACCATCAAGATCTTTCTGACGAAGATACACTATCATCTGAATCTTCCATATCGCGAAGTCACTCCCATCGAATCTCTCAATCTTCATCTTGTTATTGGCCATCTCGAACCAACTGCTCTGATACCACTTGTCAGAGAAATCTACTCCACAACTTGTAGTGCTAATAGCGGAAACACACCACAAGCAATAGAAACTCCCAAGACTTAGAAGAACCAAGAACAAGCCACCACAATATATGGATCTCACAAGAACACAACCAATATGCAGAGATAACCAATATTTCTTATTCCCAAAGAAATACAAAGATTACAAAAGAGATTACGACTCTCAATCTCTCTCTCACACCTTTGAAACACTCGACATAATCTCTCTTGAAGTTGAATAATGATCAGATCTATTCATATGACTAAACCCTAGAGTTTACGGTCATATATATAGCCCCCAAGTAAACCCTAAAAGATAAACACAAATATTGAAATTGGGCCTTTAAACTCGTAAGCCCAAACACAATCAGCCGCCGATGTCGGTCGACCGCACCGCAAGTGTCGGTCGACTGCAACTTGTAGAACCAACTTAGAGAGCTGACCGGTCGACTGCACCCCCTAGGTCGGTCGACCGTCCCCTCCTTTGTTGGATCTATACACTAGAAGAACTCTCAGCAGCCAGGATCGGTCGACTGCAACCTTCCAGACTGCATTCTTCGACTTCGCTGCTTGTCTTTTCTTGCTTCTTTCTCTCCTCCTCTTCTTCTCCGACTTCAAGTACCCCGTGCCTACGTGTATTTGAGGCTAAAATTCCTAACACTTTTGACAAGAGTTACAAACGGAATAAGGGTGAGAAAACAGGTACAATTAAATAACACATTTTTAAAGTACACAAAGAATTTGTACAAGACCAACAAGCAACAAAAAATCAACCCTAGGACCGGACAAATAGATAGCCAACCTTATGATCCCGAACTTGTACTTCGGGAAATGGCCTAACTAGTGATTGAGGATGAGCTATCTTTTTTAGGCTAAAATTCCTAACACTTTTGACAAGAGTTACAAACGGAATAAGGGTGAGAAAACAAGTACAATTAAATGACACATTTTTAAAGTACACAAAGAATTTGTACAAGACCAACAAGCAACAAAAAATCAACCCTAGGACCGGACAAATAGATAGCCAACCTTATGATCCCGAACTTGTACTTCGGGAAATGGCCTAACTAGTGATTGAGGATGAGCTATCTTTTTCTATTCCGAGAGTAGGAATGTGGAGTCTTTCAACCAAAATGTACTAAATCCATATTTTAGAAGAATTCATAAATAGACACTAAAGTCTGATTGTTTTAAACTTTACAATGAAATGAGAGATGCTTTAATTGCACTCTTATATTCTTTAACTTGTAGAGTATTATTAATTTTCGATTGTTGAAAAGGTTGTAACGATATTCCGATAATGGACTTAACTTGCAATGGATAGATAGTGATTGGATGATTCAAAAGAGAATCATCTTACTTGCCGCTTTGTCATAGTGGACTAGTTATTGCCACACATATTTTAGAAGTTTGTGATTTATATCATATTTGTGATAAAAAATTTACTATTAGTTTTGATAATGCATCTAATAACAATGCTTTGATTAGTATATTCAAAACACAATTAGCTCCTCCATGTAATGAAATTTTTCATGTTAGATGTACGTATCATATTTTAAATTCATGTGTATGTATTTAAAATAGCCTATTCATATATAATTGCAATTAGGAATTGTGTACATTTTATTGCTTTTAGTGGTCCGATGCTTCAAAATTTGAAAGAATGGTGTAAATCTATGGTACATTTTAGAAATTTTCATAAACATGTTAAACACCGATGGAACTCTACTTTCAATTTACTATATGTTGTTACTTAATACAAAGATATTATAAACGAATTTTGTCTTGCAAAAAATATGGAAAATTTTCAAATAACTCCACAATCATGGTATTTTGCCAAATCTTTATTATGATTTTGGAATATTTTAAAACCACACTATGAAGTTTTCTACATCTTATGATTCTACTTCTATTTGTATTTTTATTTCAATCATTTCTATGATGCAAGCTTTTCAAGAAATAATTTCGGACGGATACATTAGCCATATGGTTGTTCCCGCTTATACAAATTTTTTGATGTATTTTAATCCTCCTCCTATGTTGTATTGTATACTACTGTTATGGATCCTCGTATCAAATTAGCGGATACGAGAAGTTTGATTGAAATATTTTTACTTTACTTGGATATGATTCTGAATATGACTGTAATGAATTTTTAGCTAGCTTTGAATCGACATTGAATAACTTGTATGATTATTATGATAGAACTTTTGCATCTAGTAGTACAACTAGCATAGTTACTTCTTCTACTACTACTTCTAGAGGTAAAGGTAAGAGTACAATAGAAGATACCACTGCTAATTTACTTGTTCGTATTCAATCAAAAAAATCTAGGACTAATGTACCTAATGAATTAAATTGGTATAATCAAAAAGATAGTAAGAGTTCTAGTACTAAGATTGAAGTGCTACAATGGTGGAAAGAATATAAAAATCTTTTTCTTATTCTTTCACATATGGCTAGAGATCTACTAACTTCTCATGTCTCCACAGTTGCTTCAAAAAGTATTTTTTTCTACAAGTGACAGAGTTATAATAGATTACAGAAATCACTTGAAGCCAGATTCGTTGGAGATACTCGTATGCATTGAAGATTGGATGAAGGCTGAAGACAGAACTCAAGGAAAAGCGGCATCTACATCAACAAGTGGAAGAAGTTCGCCTGAAGTCCAACAACAAGATTAGAAAATTTGGGGGATGAGATCCTAAGTTTAGGTTAAGTAGAGGTGCACGACAGTAATCTCATGCCCTCTCTTTAATCTAACTCTAGGCTGTCTCGAACTCTAGATTGTCCTCTTAAACATGTAATTGAAGAAATTTGTATATTTTTTTAACAGTATTTGTATATAAAAAAAGTTTTAGAAATTTCATAGAACTTGAAATGAATAAAATATACACTTTTGTTTAATTCTTAATCTCTTACTTGTTGTACATTTTTTTTAAGGTTAAAGGAGAGGGGAAAAAACTGGTCGAACCCGTCGACCCGCCCGGTCTGACTTGGGTTTCAACCCGAATATGTTTACGGGTCAACCAGGTTAGTTTTTTCATTTTCCAACACGGCCCAACCCGGTGGACCCGATTGCCATCACTACCTTGAAAACATAGTTGAGGGAGTTTTTTTTAAAAATAAAACAGTTGTGTGTGGTTTTCTGGCTGCCATCACTACCTTGAAAACATACTTGAGGGAGTTTTTTTTTTTAAAATAAAAAAGTTGTGTGTGGTTTTTTGGATTATCGGCAATACTTGAGTGACGTTTTTTTATATTTAGTCTACATAATATGTACCAAGGGTCAATTCAGAGGTTCAGAACTTACTACATGATTATTTGTTGTGTTGCATATGCATTTTCTTTCTTTTCTTTCCTCCAAATTTGTCATCAGAAGTTATATTTATTTTCGTAATGTAGAATAATAATCATTAAATTTCAATAGTTACACGGATGAATTTTAAAATTAACAGTATTTGTACTACCATAACTTAAGAGTTGGAGTTGTATAATTTGTAGACAACCCAACTTAATTAATCTAATCTCAACCATACTTTTTTAAGTGAGAGTTATAATGACCATCAATTTCTAATTAATTGGTCAACATATCCTCACTTCAAATATATTTATGATATAATTATTTATGAAAATGTCATTCATATCTCAACTATTGGAGAATTGGAGTTGTCATTTGTAAATAAATCAATGTAATTTGTGGGCAAACCAACTTGATTGGTCAATTCTCAACCACACATTTTTAAGTGAGAGTGATCTTAACCATCAATCTCTAATTAATCATTCGGTGACTATGATGTTCTCAAACTTCAAATTTATTTACAATATAATTATTTACGAATTTGCCATCAATATAAAATAAATATTTTTGCCACTGCGGGTAATTTGGTCAGAGAAACTCCATCCTCCTTCTCCACTTTCAAATCCAAACTCCACAGTAACAGCAACAACCCCAAAAATCACTACCGCTGCAAAACCCACAAGCCACCACCGCCATTCTCCCAAAAAACCACATTCCCAAAATTTGCCGCTACCATCGCAAAACCCCCGAACCACCACCACCATTCTTCCAAAAATAATTTGTTAGGGTTTGGGTGATCAAATTTGGAGTTTGAGGGCCACCGTGCCCTGGCCCTTAACCCCATGCCGTTGCTCCCAATCCTTTAATCAAACCCGCAACCGCAAACCTAATTCGAAAATTCTGGAAGATCAGAGCATGTGAGTGCCATGGCGAAATCATGCGCGGAAATTGGCGCCTATTTCGATCGATAAATCCAAAGGTTCATCCAATTATTCTCTTCTTCTTCCTCTTCATCTCTGTTTTTTTCCCGATTAATGCAATCTAATTGTTATGGTTAGGGTTTTCGATCCATTTCTTACGAATTTCGGGAATTTCTATTTTGATTTTGTAGGTGTGAAAATTAGGGTTTACAAAAAAAAAAAGGTTTCAACCCATTTATGATTGCTAGGATTTTTCTAATATTTATTTGAATTTATTCTTGTTTTTATAAATTTTGATGGGTCGATGGAGACGAGTTCGAGAGGCAAACCAGGTCTCAAAAGAATGTTAACAGGCCAGAGTTTGGGTTCTGTAAGAGGATCCGATGCTACTAGTGGTGTAACACCCCAGCCCCAACTCAGACAATTTATTTATTTATTAAAACAACTGCCCACCACATGATGCCTCTCAAAAGGTGGTTAACCGATTTGGTGACTCTTGATCATAGACAATATTATTTATTATTTATTCTTCACTTCCCACAACCGATGTGGGACAACCTATCCCAACAACACACCATCACTCACGTGCACCCTCCCGCGTCAGCCAACAGAAACAACCCATCCCATCTCTATTTCATTTAAATCCACATTATTACCATATTTTCATTCCACATTATTATCATATTGCCATTCTCTCTCTATATATATACATACTATATTATACTAACATATTATACCTTCAAGAAATACGGGATGTTACATACACCCCCCTTAAGAATTCAGCATCCTCGCAGAGTACGGGGCATGCAACTAGCACAAAATCTCCTTTCTAGCCGATGTGGAGCGGAGTACACTGATTCAGCTAATTATAGGCTAGCGCATTGACCTCAGCTCCTTCTTAGGCATACAACTCACTAATGTGGAGTGGAGTACCCTGACTCAGCTAATTCGAGCGTACTGCCCTTAGCCAAACTGCTAGCATACTGACCTCAGCTCCCTCTCAGGCATACTTCTCACCCACTCTTATGCACAGTCGGTGTCGAAAGTCGGCTCTGATACCATTTGTAACGCTCCAGCCCCAACTCAGACAATTTATTTATTTATTAACACAATTGCCCACCACAGGCTACCTCTCAAAAGGTGGTTAACCGATTTGGTGACTTTTGATCATAGGAAATATTATCTATTATTTATTCTTCACTTCCCACAACCGATGTGGGACAACTTATCCCAACAACACACCATCACTCACGTGCAGCACTCACACCATCACTCACGTGCAGCACTCACGTAACCCTCCCATGTCAGCCAACAGAAACAACCCATCTCATCTCCATTTCATTTAAATCCACATTATTACCATATTGCCATTATACACACACACACACACACACACACACACACTAGTATATTATACGTCTGAGAAATACGGGATGTTACAATTGGGTCGGATCCGATGCTTCTATTCGGTGTTCTTTCTGGATCTCGATGGTATCTTCAAGTATGTTATCGCTTCTTCTTCTCAATGGCTTTTTTTATGATGAATTAATGGGGTTTAAGCTGAATTTTATAATCTTATTTAATTTTGGGTAAGCAATTATTTGAACTGAATGCATGAATATTGAATATTGCTACAATATGTATTTATGTTTTTAGGTATATGGATATATGCATCAACAATGTTTTTCTATATTGGGCTTATTGATTCTGATATTGTTGGTGATTATTCCTACAATGGGTGACACTTCTGTAAGAGCTGTAATTATGTACGTGCATGTACTTAATCATTTTTTTATTATTATTCTAACAATCGTAGTCTTTACTTCAAAAAATTGTTGAGGATTGCAGCGCACGCGTACAAATAACTAGGAGAATAAATGTTATATTCTTGAAGGATAATTCGTGAATAGTGGAAGCTTTTAAAAAAGACAGTATCACATGTGCTAATTACTGGTATGTTTAAGTTTAACCTCACACTGTCCCACAAAATACTACATATCTACAATATGTTACATAAATTTTTGTCATTGGCTATTGTGGTCCAACAATCTTTCGGGCTAATTTTGTTTTATAAGTTTTAAGCCCATATTCTATTGCTTATGGGCCTCCGGTTGAACATGGAACCGGTAAAATGCAATTAGATGCCTTCAAGGAAGCAGACAGATGACCGTCACATGTCACATGAGGATTGAACAAGGCTCATGATAGTCCAAATAAAATGAAGGCCAGAACAGTGAGGCCGTGAGGCCGTGAGGCGGTGTTTGTTTCGTTTTGTCAGCCCCGCTTCTCAAAATACGAGAATATGAGTACGTAACGAAAACTCAGCGAATGATTATAGACCATCCATAAGTTCTAACAGATTAAATCAGCAATATATAAGAGAATACAACCACGCAAGAGATTTTTTTTTTTTTTTTTTTTTTTTTTTTTTTTTTTTTTTTGCGGTAAAAGGTGGAATAGTGCCACCCTGTTTCATTAATAAGAAATTAATAAAAAAAACCCCGGTGTACCGGGAGAAATACAAAAGTAAAATGCAGGAAATAAAATATAAACCCCCAACAAAACCCTGAGGGGTGGGTCTAATCCAAAAGTACAGTAGGCCAAATACAAACTAGTAGAAACTGCCGCTATTGAGACACTGATGAGTATGGCAAGCGCCGACCTCTCAGTCCAGTGTCGGCCCGAACTCTACCTCTTCGTCATCAAAATCCTCCACCTGGAAGACCCTGGCAATCTTCCCTCGCGCTCCTGTGGCGGCAGCTGTAGCCCAAAAAGAGATAAGATGCATGATATGAGTAAGGTTACCAGAAATACTATTACATGAAGCACGAAAATAAAAGTTATTTCTGTCTAGCCATAAAACCCATGTAGTTGCCGCGATTGCAATGTACCACGCATCTTTCATTTCGTTGCGAATCGAGGCGAATTTGGGGCCAATCCACAACTCCTCATATTCGCCAGGGTAGTCATTTGTTCCTAGGGCTCTTAAAACCTCTACCATAGTCGCCTTACTCCTTGGGCAGAGAATAAACAAGTGATTCAACGTCTCCGCATGCATGTTGCAGAATCCACAGTCAGTCGCAATCTGTGGTTGTCTTTTGGCCAAATTCTCTCTTGTGAGAATTGCATTATTGAGCACTAGCCAGAGGAAGACTCTGACCTTCAGTGGTGTTTTTGCCTTCCATAATACCTGTGCCCAGCTGGGCCTGCATCCTCGAAAATGAATTCAATGGTACAGGGATCTGACCGTGAAAGCCCCCTTTGTCTCAAGTCCCCATCGCATGTGGTCTGGGCCTTGGGCGCACATCATCCCGGTCCGCGTGATGTGTGTTTGCAAGTCAAGCAATTGCTGGTGTAATCCTGGGGTAAGGTTTTCTCGAAACGACTGCCTCCAATTTCCCCTCTTCCAGGTCTCTGCGACAGAGATATTGGGTCGATTTGTTATGGCATACAGTTCTAGAAAAGTTTCCTTCAGTGTATGAGCACCACACCACTTATCCCACCAAATCTGGTGGACTGTCCATTACCAATAATCGACGTAACTGCTGAGTTGAACGGTCCGCTTGCTTTGGTAATTCCTTTCCAGAATCGCGAGACCTTAGCCCCTACTCGGAAGCCTAGATTTCGAGTTCCTTTTCCTCGAAGGTATGGTTGAATGAAATCCTGCCATCCTTCCCCACCGTTGTGAAAAATCTTCCACCACCATTTCCCCAAAAGTGCCATGTTCATGTCTCTAAGGTCTATGATGCCTAGCCCTCCATGTTTCTTCTTCATGCAAGCAATACTCCATTTGATCAGGTGGTAACCTCCCCTATTGGAATCTGCCCCTTCCAAAGAAATCTTCTTCGGACACGGTCAATCCTTTGGATCACCCACTTTGGAAGTTCAAGAAAGACATGTAGTAAACAGGCAGATTGGACAGGACTGAGTTAATAAGTACCACTCTCCCTCCTAGTGACAGCGATTTTCCTTTCCAGCCAGTCAGTCTGTCCTCCACCCTATCTATAATCAGTAGCCAGTCCGCCTTAGTGAGTTTCCCTGGTTTAAGCGGGAGCCCTAAATACTTGATTGGGAACTCATTCATCATACAATTGAGAATAGTGGCATGTTCCTGAGCTTCTTCATCAGAGAGTGTAATAGGAATCAGTGCACTTTTGTGGAAATTTATTCTGAGACCTGACTAGGCCTCAAAATAGTAGAGGGTCCCTTTAAAGCATATTGTTTCTGATCTGGTCCCATTTTCGAAAAGTAGGGTGTCATCAGCATACTGGAGAATCGTTCACCCCTGATTAGAGGTGCTACAGGCCACGGGCGTAATCCAACCTTTTTGCCGACAATTTTCTAGCATACCCCTTAGCACATCCGCTACAATAGTGAATAAAAGTGGGGACAACGGGTCCCTTTGTCGGAGACCCTTCTTGCAATGAAACGATGGACCTGGCCGCCCATTCACCAATATTGCCGTTTTACTAGTCTATAGGCACTGTCTGATCCATCTTACCCATTTATCCCCAAATCCTCTCCCTCTGAGAGCTTCCAGCAAACACTCCCAGTCGACCGAGTCGTAAGCCTTCTCAAAATCCAGCTTTAGGAGGAAGTTCTTGGAATTGCTCTTATAACAGTGGTGGATCACTTGTTCAGCAGTGGCCATACAGTCTAGGATACATCTGCCCTTGATGAAACCCGTCTGGGTTGTGCTGATTATACTATCTATAATGTTCCCCAGGCAGATGGCCAGGACCTTAATGATGATCTTGACCGAGCAGTTTATAAGGCTAATCGGTCGGAAATCCCCCACACGCTTAGCCTCTTCCCGTTTGGGTATGAGGACAATTTTCGCGAAATTAAATATGCCCAATCTAAGATTATTGTGGAAAAATTCCTCCATCATTGCCATAATGTCCCCCTTAATCTCTTCTCAAAACACCTGGAAGAACATCATTGGAAAGCCGTCTGGTCCAGGTGACTTGTCTGCTCCCATTTGATTGATGGCCTTTTTTACTTCCATTTTTCGAGAAAGGTGCTTCCAAGGTGGAAAGGTTTTGTGATGAGTCGTTCCGGTATGCCTGCTAGTAATCATCCCTCATTGGGATTCAGAAGTAATTCTTCCTCCCAAAGAGGTCCTTGTAATAATTTTGAAATGTTGCTGAAATCACCTTTTCGTCTTGCGATGCTCCCGTATCCGTCTGTATTGACAGTATGAGATTTGATCTACGTCTTGTGCTTGCCACCCGGTAGAAGTAGGCCGTATTCGCGTCTCCCTCTTTGAGCCACGAAATTCTTGATTTTTGTTGCCACTTGATCTCTTCCAACCTATAGAGATTTGCAATATTTTCCCGGAGCTCTAGAAGCCTGTTTCTTTCTTCTTGTGGCAAGATTCACGACTCTTCCATCCTTTCTAACTCATCAATTCCTTCCAAAAAGGAATCTTTTGCACGCCAGATGGTCGAGAATCTAGATCGGTTCCATCTGCGTAGCCGCTTTCTTAATCTACAGATTTTTTCGCACCACCGAGATGCAGCTTCCGTACCAGTAGTTGGGAGCACCCAATTTTCCATGACCATGTGGTGGAATCCCTGAATCTCCAGCCATGCCTTCTCAAATCTGAATTTCCTTGGCCTCTGGGCCCCGTGTACCCCCACATCAAGTAGGATCGGGGTGTGATCTGACGTAGGTCTAGGGATTGATCTAGCATTTACTAACGGAAATTTAGCTTCTTAATCCATCGAGACTAGGATTCGGTCTAGTTTGTCCATTACCAGAACTGCTTGCTTGTTAGACCACGTGAATAGCCTGTCATTAATCGGGATATCGATCAGCTCTAGTTCAGTTATCACCCTATTAAACTCCTCTCTGTGTCTGTCGCTGGAGCCTCGTCCCTTGTGCTCGAAAGCGAATCTGGTGATGTTGAAATCCCCCCCACAATCCAAGCTCCTAACCACCGTTGTCGAATATCGACAAGCTCTTGTCAGAAGGCATCTCGATCTGTAGCCACGTTCGGTCCGTAAACGACAGTGACCGTCTGCTCCCAATCATCAGACCGTCGTTTCAGGCGGGTGGTCAAGGAGAACGTTCCACTGTATACTTCAGTGCAAGTGAGAATATCTGAATTGAACCCAATAGCTATCCCTCCCGAGGCTCCTGCTGACGGGCGTAACACCCATTCATTAATTCTGTTGCCCCCAATTCTCTTGAGTTTGAACCCGTGCTGAAGTTTGGTCTCCTGCAACCCAACCACTTCCGCCTTGGAGTTGCTAATGACGTCCCTCACCATATCCCTCTTCCCCCTATCCCCCAGCCCCCTAACATTCCAGAATAATGTATTCATTGGGGGACTGTGTCAGGGATGATCGTTGTTGTGGGAGTGGGGCTGGCTACATCCCCGGGGATGTCAGTCAACCCGAGGCTAGCTCCTAGGGCATTCTCAAGACTAGTCTTAACCCTTTCAGTTTCCCAACCCCTTATTTTATTGAGTAATAAGGCATTACGCTCAGTGTCATACACCTCCAACCCACATGTTTCACCTAGCAAAAAAACTTTAGAGTCTGACATGAAATTTAATATAATAGCTAAAAAACATTTTGTACCTCTGTTGTCGAATTTTGCAGATTTGGCTGCAGCCGCTACTTCCAGATAGTCATCCAAGGACTCCACATGAGCCGTCTTAGGTGAGTGTTGCACTCTGAACCCAACCATCCTGCTCGATGATCCAGTACTGACTCCAGGTGTTAATACTGGAAGTGTGGACAAGACCATCTCTGGCGATATCTCCCTCTGAGTGTCAGCAATGAACTCTAGATCCTCTGACTCCTCATCAGAAAAAGAAAATTCCTCGTCTAGATTTAAGCAGCCTTCCAAGTCCTCATCACTATCTATATGCTGAGCTTCCTGTTGCAGCTTAGATTTTCTCATTGCAGACTCTTCGTTGAGCCCACAAACTGGCGTCTCAATAATAATAGCGGTGTTTTCTATCGCGGTCCCCTCAATGGGCCCACTATCTGTCTGATATAGAGTCTGATTGTTCACAACTGGATTGGGCCCCTCATTAGGCCCACAAACCTCTATAAGAGGATTACACTCCGTGCTGCCAACGTCTATAAGAGGAGTACAATCCAAGCATTCATTAAAAACCACCTGTGGGGTAGGATAAGCCAATCCCCTGCGCGACAACACATCCCCACTCTCGATAACATCCCCACCCGTTTGTCATGTACTAGCGGTAACCTTACCCCCATCGACATCTGGCACCACCTGATTGGGGGTGAGAGCGGTTGGGACAGAAGGTGTTGATGTCGATGCTACCAGCGATAAAACCACTGAGCCTTTCGTCTTCTTCATTAACAAGGAAGTTAGATCAGGACTTGGATCTAGACTTCCTACTCTGTTGTCTTCTTTACCAAAAATGGCTTTCCTCACAGCTTGTGCTTCTCTCTCTAGCTCCATTGGGTTCTTTTCCCTGTGGGTGATTAGATCCCTGCTGAGCTCTTTCCTCAGAGTTGTCTCTGCCTCTGGTCGCCTTTGCTCCAAAGAAGCTTCTTTTTCCTTTACTGGGGCAAACCATCGCTTTTCCACCCACTCTCTGGTCGAAAGAGCTCTTCCCCTTGTCGTCTTTCCCATGTTGGTGCTTTCCTTCACCAACCTTTGTCTCGATGCCTGCATGTCGTTACAGAGTTGGTTTTTGCTATATTTGGGGTCTGCAAGGCCTATCCCCCTCCTCTGCGCCAAAGCATGCTTCTCTACTCCTGCATGCGGAGCTTGACCACCAATTTGGGAAAAAAAATTGCCCCTTTTGCGTGGTTGATCTCTATCCTTTCTGCACTGTCCAAATGTGGACCAGGTTGGTGACGCGCCAGTGTCTTTCCTTCCCTGCCGTTGGGTCCCTTGGTCAAACCTTCGTGTTGACCATCGGGGACCGTTCTTGGGCTTTGGTGTTCTGATCCCTCCGCCACTGGCTCTCGGCGACCCTCCATCTCCCTCGCAGCGTTGATCACCTCCCTGTGAGCTCGCTCAACTTCATGGGCTCCGTCGATGGTGAGCTCCCATCCTGGTGGTGAGAGCACCTGTTTATAAGATCTGCCATCTCTGATGGAGGGAAGTTGTTTGGGGGAAGTGATGGCTTCATCCTCAGCCTCCACTCGTTTGTCGAGAACAAATCTGATAAGGTAGGCCTCGTCGAAGGAAAAGACCTTAGCAAATCTGGGCATTGAGGCGATGTCTCCACTTCTAACTAGTATCTTCGCTGATACTAGCTCTAAGAGGTGAATGGTCTTATCGTCGATGGCTTCCACCGTGCCGAATTCGGATACAATCTCTTGAAGGGCTTCTTTCTTCCAAAAATGCAATGGTACGTTGTGTATCCAAATCTAGTATCTATCCCCTTGCGGTAATTCAGCTCCGAAATTTGGAGTCCATGGCGTGAATTCCACCGTGAAGAACCCAAAATATACCTTGCCCATTCCGGTGACTTCAATCACCTTCTATGTTGACGGGAATGAAACCAAAAATTGAAGATGGCACAACTTCTTTACCACCCAATCACGATGGGCTCGCATCGGCCATCTGAGGTTCAAGGCTTGGAGAAGGTGCGCTTCGGAGGGGCAGCCTGATCTAACCCTAGCTACCACACACCATTGTCGGAGCCATTCTTCTTCTTTCTTGATCGTAGCTAGGCTGTTGGCCAACTTGATCATGGTAGGGCTCTCCGATGACCTTCCTCTGTACACTTGCCTCTCTTCATCAAAACTGGAGCTGATAACATTCGTGCACGTGTACGACATATGGCCCCACTTCAAGCATATAAGACAATGAACCTCCTTAGTACATTCCGTTCGGAAGTGGCCTAAGTCGCCGCAGTTGAAGCACGACGCTGGTTTTCTTTTACCCTTTCTCATTTTTTTATGTTATCTGGATGAATGCTTGTTGTCTTGTTCGGGGGGGGGGCTGTAATTACTGTTGTCTTGTTGGATTGGAGGAGATGTGGATTTGTGCTTCCTCTTAACCCCTCTTTCCACCACAACCCACTTCTCCGCTTCCTCCGAACCAGGAGCTTGTTCCACCGTTCCTTGTAGCTCGCTGTCTTGGTCCCCTCGTTGGGCCCAAACGGTGACGTTCTTGGGGTGGTCAGGAGCTTCCTCACTGGTTTGTGTGACGAGGCGCTGAGTGGGGGGGCATGTGGTTAAAGGGATTGAGTGAGACGAAGGCATGGTGACGGGGGGGTTCACTGTTACATTGGTGGTGTTTTGTGTTGGGTGCTGTTCGGAACTCTGAGATTGTGGTGACCCCTGTCATGGTATCGACTTTGTTGCCCATGGCTCTCTCTGTGAGCATTCACCGTTATCTCCCGAGGGTAGCGATGATCCGTAAACTCTCTGTCCCTTTGCCGAATAAACCTCCTCTGAGGGCGATGAGGGATCGTGGGGGGTGTTCTTTTACGCTCACCGTAGTGAGTAGGAGGACCCTCTCCATGGGCCCGTCCCCTCGGAGGTGAGTCCTGATGATGGTGATGATGAGCCTTGCCTCTTCCCGCCTGGCGATGAAGTGCACTTCGGTGTGCCCACCGTAGGGAGGGTGCTCGCCTGAGCCTAGGGGCTACCCCCTTCGGGGGTTGGATCACCGCAGTAGGGTGTAAGTGGGTGTTGCAAGAAGGAAGGGTAACTGTTGGGATATCAGCCGGGTTCTGTTCTTGAAGCAAAAGAGGGGCTGGGGTTTCGGTAGTCGGAGGGGGGAGGGAGTGAGTCGGAGTAGCGGGCCCTCTCGTTGGGCCCGCACCCACTCAGCTCAACCTCTGTGAGCAAGCTGGCGGGATGAGGCATAATGGTCCGTATGGAACGACATAGATGAAGGTAGTAAGGTTGAAGAAGAAGGAGCAACAACAAGATCAGGTAGGGTTTTAGAAGTGGATGTGGGGGGTGCAAGAAAAGAGGGGTCGGAGAGGAGCAAAGGATGGGGAAGAAGGATAACTTCAATGGGGAGGGTTTAAGGCCGGTGATGTGGAAGAATGGCATCACCGGTGAGGAGCACACAGGGGGGAGTTGGTAGGAGCATTTTTGTTTTCAGTTGGCTTTCTCGAGTCCATATTAATTTTCACGCAAGAGAAATGTAACCACATAAACAATGAATAAACTCCAAAATAATTATGAAATAAATTCACCAAATAATAATCCAACATCTGGGATAAAAAAAACTTCGAGTCACAGAATTCTGGAATACAAAGTATGATAAAAGCAATACAATAAGCAAATAACAAGAGATATCTATAGTAGTCTAACGGTCCAGCTCCGATCTTCAGAGAGTTTGCTCACCAAGTACTTCTGGTATTGCTCCTTCGGTACCTGTCAATTCTTGATCTAAAAAAAAAGAGTGTCCTTAGATCAAGTTGTAGACAACAAGTAGAGAAAACAGAGGATAAAGGAAGTATGTATATCAAAGAAAAAATGACATGATCAAAGTCAAAGAACAAACCAAAGAGCAGGCAATAATATCAAAGGTTTACAATTAATCACGCATGTAATGAGTGATATCAAGTCAATTTCAATACAAGATTAAGCATGCAGGTTATTACTCATTTTAGTAGCCTATCTAGTGCACGTACTACTACGTCTCATTCCAAAGGTTCGGCGCAAACACACAGTGAACGTTTTAGACTGATGGTGAATTCACGGATCGTGTACTCGGTTGACAAGATAACGTGATAACAAGAAAATGATTTCTCCTTCCATGTCAAGATTTCTCCTCCTTCCAGGTCAAGTGTTCAAGTGAGCAAGAAGGCCTTAACGAGTACATTTTTCGATCGTTCACTACCAAGTCTACCTATGATACCCCGGCTTGTTATCATTTTATTTCATCCTATGTGAGCATGCGAGAGGGTGTCAATGTTGTATGATACTAAGTGTGACTTATTCTACTCGTTACAGGCAAAGCAAGAAGTAAACACATTGAATTAGCACAATCACATAATCGGGACAGCATGACATTGCTGTACTAAAACATGGATTACTGCTACTGAAAATAGAAAATCTGGAACCGTTAGAAATTCTAGAAATTAGACTCTCTGTCGGTTTCAGAAAATATATATATGACACATGAAAACTACAGAAACTAGGGTGAAAACCATATTCTATTCGAATTTTATATTCAGGCAGCATGATGTAAATTGTGTTCACCTATTTGTTTCAGATAAGAAAACTCATCAAATAAATGTGTAAGAATTCAGGGTCATTCCTACACATGTCTAGGTTCAGCTAGATTTATTTCAGATTTTTATTTTACTATTAACATGGTCAAATAAATAATAGAACAGCAAGAAACGCATGCATTTGTGAATCTGAAAATTCTGACATAGCTGTACTAAAATGATGATATCTAACAGATTACACATCGGAATTCAAATCCGCAAAAAAAGGTAGTAAACTAGACATCTGAGGCTAAATCTCATGTTCATAAAGTTATTTAAAAATATGACAGCAACATGGTCGAAAATCTGATTAAAAACAAAACACACAGCAGTCTAGAATATATTTTGACATGAATAGGCAATAATTAAATTTCATGCAAATTAAAGTTATTTCATGCAAATTAATAATCAAAGTGTTCTAAGGTGTTTAACATGCATAATTTCAGTTTCTTAGATGTAATTTCACAGGCATGGTAATCAATTAATTCAGTTCAATCTAACATGTCCAACTCATCAACCAAGTCTACAATATGAATCTAGTTATTTTCCATGTGATGTGCATATGCATGAAACAATAGGAACTAGGTTTTAGATCAAAGAGAGCGGCACAATGTTAAGAATATCTCGGGTTAGCTCGTGTAAACCCTCAATATAATTAACAGAATTTCAATTATAGTATGATAAGGAAAACGACCAAATCTACTTGCAAAGATCAAAGGAATTTTGAACAAAATAAAATACTAGTTCAAGAAGAGACTTTCCTGTTAGACGGTTAATTCGAATAAATAGAATAATGGGATAAGGATCCTGGGCAACGAACCAAAACACGTGCAAGACACGTGCAAAACACCAAACAGTGAACACGCGATCCACACAGTAAAGCAGCAACTCCACAGCGGATCCCTCAAAGCAAAACACCAAACACCAATAGCAGATCCCCCCTCACACAATAGCAACACACCAAGTCCACCACAGTAGTGGATCCCCTACTAGGCAGAACAGCACACACCGAACAGCCAAGATCGGACCCCCCTTAACAACACAGCAAACACCGAAACCCACCACTGCCTTCTCTTCTTCCCCACTACGATAGAGAGAGAGAAAGAGCACAGGAGAGTGCAGTGATGAATGCGGCGAAGGCTGGCGACCCTGGCGGCGACGACGTCGCTGCGGTCGGGAAGCGACGGCAGCAACGAGGGCAACGACGAGAGCGAGCGACTCTGTTTCGCGGCAAAACAGAGGAGGACGGAACGGAGGGGAATTCGAGCGCTCGATGATGAGGACGAAGGGAGAGAGACCTTCGATGGTTTCGAGGGTGATCGGAGAGGGTCGACGAAGGCCAGGACGAGGAGCGACAATGGCGGTGGGCGAGGAGATGGGTGAATGGAATCCAGTGGAGTTTGGGTTTGAGCGGGAAGATGGCAAGGACCAGGATGAGATGGCAGGGATGGGATGGAGGTGACGACGGGAGGGGGAGAGGTGATGGGTAATGGTGAAGGGGAAACTCAGAGGAAGGAGAAGGAGTTATAAAGAGAGAGGTGGGTGAGATGACGGCTAGGATTGAGTATAGGGTTTTAATTAAGAGATTAGTATATATAGGGGAAAAAGTGAGATATTGGGCTATTGGGTAATTGGGTATTAGACCCAATAAATAAAAATAGATTGTATATGAATATAATTGATCAACATAAATCCAAATACAAAATAATAGGTTATCTAGTAAAATATGGTTTATAACAAAATACAATTTGAATCACATTACATAAATTATTTGAAACAATTAAAAACACAAATATTAAATAAGAATGAGTTTGTTTTGATAATCGACTGACGAAGAAAATAATAATAAGAATAGTAATAATAAATAATTCCAAAACAATAAAAATAATAATAATAACCATGTCAATAAAAGTAATAATACTAATAATATCAATTAATAATAAAAATAGCAATAAGAAAAAAATACTAACAACAACAATAGAAATTATCAGAGCAATATCATTATATAAAAATATGAATTTGTTGAAATAATCCAAACCGTAATAATAGTTTTGATTTGAGTTAAAATGTAAATAGTTGATCAAGTAGAAATGGAAAACAAAGTTTATTCAAAATAATTATAACTATTGTTTAGAAAATGCTTTAACACAAAATCCAAATTTTTTTTATAAATAATGAATTTATAAATATCAAGATACAGGAAATACTCATAAAATACGTATTTGCGGAAATAAGGGTTACAATCCTATCCACCTTACAAAAAGAATTTCGTCCTCGAAATTCATTCTGACAGGCAGTAGGGCAAAACAAAAGAAAACTTAAGAAATAACAAGGCAGGAAAATTAGAAAAAAAAAAGAACTCAAGTGATGGAAGCACCGGAATAAGAAAAGAACATAAATAAGGTCGATGTCGAATAATAAATCGACAAAAGATGACGAGTGAAAAAGGAAGAACAAGAACTGAATGATGCAAAGAAGAAGGAACAACAAGAGAATCCTGGGACTTGTGGGTTATGGGCCTACCACGCTTCCGCTGCATTACTCCGATGGTGATGTCCCAAGCAACATACATGTCGTTGTAGGCCACATGACACCAATCGATGAACCGAGCAGGAAGACAAGAATGAGACACCAGGATCAAGGGGAGTATGGGCAGGAGAATTTGGGTTATTGGATTTGAGTTTGGGGTCCAAGAAGATGTGGGTTTGGGTTGGGCTCAAGTTAGATATAAATAAATAATGCAAAAAGAATATAAAGTTTGGGCTTCAATTTAAAATAATTAAAAGATATAATATAGATTAAAACTAATGGGCTTTAACAAAAACAACAACAACAATAATAATAATAATAATAATAATAATGCAAATAACAACACATATTAGTAATAATAATAATAATAATAATAATAATAATAATAATAATAATAATAACAATAATAATAATAATAATAATAATAATGATAATATGAGTAATAAAAATTATCATAATCATACTGGTAATAATAATAATAATAAAATGAAAATATTAATAATACTGATAATAATGATAATACATACATGATAGAATTGGATTCAACACATTCATGAAAATAATGCACTAATAATAATAACAACAACAATAATAATAACAATAATAATAAAAATAAAAATATTAACAACACTGGTAAGAATAATAATGCAAGACAGAATATAATTTGGGTTCAACATTTTTGTGAAAGTAATTCAAACAATAATAAAAATGATGAAAACAATAATAATAACAACAATAGTACTAACAATAATAATAATAATACCAATAATAATAACGAAAACAATTGCAATAATAATAATAGTAGTAATAATAACATTATACAACAAAATAAGAATTTGGCTTATCAACTCTATAAATAAATCAAATAGGAATATATATAGTCGATCAATTATAAAATGAAAAGTGAAGTTAAAATACACCTTTATTCGAAATACAAAATTTTTGTTTAGAAAACATATTTACAGAAGATAAAAAATGAATATACAAATAATAATCGAAATACAGAAAATATTCGGGGAAAAAATATATTATAAAGAGAATATAGGTAGGAGAAGAATGAATTTATACCCAACAAAGAGTCAACGAAGGAGGATGACTACAAAAGACGAAAGAAAATAAGAAATCAAAGAATTAAATATGAAGGAAGAGGAACGAGGGGGCATAACCGAAATTGAAGAGAATATGGCGGGTAAGAAATAACTAGCAAGATACTCAATATTGAGTTCACAAAATATGATGGATGCAAGTACAGAAAAATAAATGACGCAAGAACTAGAATGCGACAAAAAATAGCAAAATACCTGCAATCGCACCTTCGGCAGTCTCTGCTTCCTCTGCAATTTGGTTGTAGGCCTGATCACATTCTCCAGCCTGTCCTCCACTGGGAGCCAATCCTCCAGTTGGTGCACTCCTCCAGCTCTTTGGGCAGTCTCGAACCTTATGGTCATTCGCTCTGCATGCAAGACACCGACGGTTGTCTTTCTAGCAATCCCTACGTACATGACCAATCTTGCGGCAATAGTTACATGTCGGGTCCTTCCTTTTGTGGGTCTGCCTTATGATAGTGAAGGCGTGATGCTGGTGCGCGAATACACACATTTGAGTGAGCTGTGCGTTCTCCTGGGCTCTTTCCAGACTAGCTCTCAACAGCTCATTGTATTCTCATTGTAGCTCCATCATTCATTGCATCGCCTGGAGAATGGCGACATTCTCTGATATTTCAGCCCTGGGTGGAGGAGTCGAAGAATCTTCACAAGCCATAGTCTGCAAAACAATCCAGTTGGTGAGTACCCAGACATACGTTGGTTATTACGTGTTGATGTGATCAACATGGCGCGCATATTATTGAGTTAACCTGGCTTGAGCCAAACTTGACTAATATATCAATCAAAGCCAGACCTCCGTAAAGTTAGTCTTGTTTGACTGATATATTATCCAAAATAGAGCTCTGATACCACAGAAAACCTGTCACGCCCCGCTTCCCAAAATACGGAAATACGAGCACGCAATGAAGGCCCAGCAATGATTATACATCATCCATAAGCTGTAACAGATTAACTCAGCAATATACAAGAGAATACAACCACGCAAGAGAAACGTAACCATATAAATAATGAATAAACTCCAAAATAATTATGAAATAAATTCACCAAATAATAATCCAACATCTGGGATAAAACGTACTTCGGATCATAGAATCCCAGAATACAAAGTATGATAAAAGCAATATAATAAGCAAATAATAAGAGATAGCTATAGTAGTCTAATGGCCCAGCTCCGATCTTCAGAGAGTTTGCTTACCAAGTCCTTCTAATATTGCTCCTTCGGTACCTATCAATTCTTGATCTAAAAAGAAAGAAGAGTGTCCTTAGAGCAAGTCGTGGACAGCAAGTAGAAAAAACAGAACATAAAGGAAGCATGTATATCAAAGAAAAAGGGACATGATCAAAGTCAAAGAACAAAGCAAAGAGCAGGCAATAATATCAAATGTTTAAAATTAATCACGCATATAATGAATGATGTCAAGTCAAGTTCAATACAAGATCAAGCATGCAGGTTATTACTCATTTTATTAGATTATTTAGTGTACGTACTACTGCATCCCATTCCACAGGTTCGGCACAAACACACAGTGAACGTTTTAGACTGATAGTACATTCATGGATCGTGTACTCGGCTGAAAAGATAATGTGATAACAAGATAAATATTTCTCCGCCTTCCATGTCAAGATTTCTCCTCTTTCCATGTCAAGTGTTCAAGTGAGCAAGAAGGCTTTATTGAGTACATTTTCCGATCGTTCACTACTAAGTCTACCCATTATACCCCGGCTTGTTATCATTTTATTTCATCCCATGTGAGAATGAGAGAGGGTATCAATGTTGTATGATATTAAGTGTGACTACTTCTACTCGTTACAGGCATATCAAGAAGCAAACACATTAAATTAGCACAATCACATAATCGAGACAGCATGACCTTGCTGTACTAAAATATGGATCACTGCTATTGAAAAATAGCAAATCTGGATCCATCAGAAATTCTAGAAAGTAGACTTTCTATCGGTTCCAAAAAATATATATATGATACATGAAAACAACAGAAACTAGGGTGAAAACTCTATTCTATTCAGATTTTATGTTCAGGCAGCATGATGTAAATTGTGTTTACCTATTTGTTTTAGATCAGAAAACTCATCAAATAAATCTGTAAGAATTCTTGGTTATTCCTACATATGTCTAGGTTCAGCTAGATTTATTTCATATTTTTATTTTACTGTTAATATGGTTAAATAAATTATAGAACAGCAAGATACACATGCATTTGTGAATCTGGAAATTCTGACACAGTTGTACTAAAATGATGATATCTAACGGATTACACTTTAGAATTCGAATCCGCAAAAAGGGTAGTAAACTAGACATCTGAGGCTAAATCTCATGTTCGGAAAGTTATTTCAAAATATGACAGCAACATGGTCAAAAATCTGATTAAAAAAGAAACACACGGCAGTCCAGAATATATTTTGACATGAATAGGCTCCAATTAAATTATACAACCATATATTTCATAAAAATTAATAATCAAAGTGTTCTTAGGTGTTTAACATGCACAATTTCAGTTTCTTAGATGTAATTTCACAGGCATGGTAATCAATTAATTCAGTTCAATCTAACATATCCAACTCATCAACCACGTCTACAATATGAATCTAGTTATTTTCCATGTGATGTGCATATGCACGAAACAATAGGGACTAGGTTTTAGATCAAAGAGAGTGGCACGATGTTAAGAATATTTCGGGTTAGCTCGTGTAAACCCTTAATATAATTAACGGAATTTCAATAATAGTATGATAAGAAAAAAGATCGGATCTACTTGCAGAGATTAAAGGAATCTTAAACAAAATAAAATACTAGTTCAGGAAGAGACTTTCCTGTTAGACGGTTAATTCGAATAAATAGAATAACGGGATAAGGATACGGGCGACGAACCAAAACACGTGCGAGACACTTGCAAAACACCAAACAGCGAACACGCGATCAACACAGCAAAGCAGCAACTCCACAGCGGATCCCTCAAAGCAAAACACCAAACACCAATAGCAGATCCCCCCTTACAAAACAGCAACACACCAAGTCCCCACAGTAGCGGATCCCCTACCAGGTAGAACAACACACACCGAACAGCAAAGATCGGATCCCCCCTCAACAACACAGCAAACACCGAAACCCACCACTGCCTTCTCTTCTTCCCCACTTCGACAAAGAGAGAGAGAAATAGCGCGGGAGAGTGCGGCGGCGACTGCGGAGAAGGCTGGTGACCCTGGCGGCGATGACGTCGCTGCGGTCGGGAAGCAACGGCGACGGCGAGAGTGATGGAATCTGTTTCGCGGTGAAAGAAAGGAGGACTGAACGGTGGGGAATTCGAGCTCTCGACGATGACGACAAAGGGCGAGGGACCTTCGGTGGTTGTGAGGGTGAGCGGAGAGGGTCGACGAAGGCAAGGATGAGGAGCGGCAATGGCGGTGGGCGAGGAAATGGGTAATGGGGACGACGAAGATGGGTGAATGGGTTCCGGTGGAGTTTGGGTGAGTGGGATGATGGCGAGGACAAAGATGAGACGGTAGGGATGGGATGGAGGTGACGACGGGAGCGGTGACGGGGAAACTCAGAGGAAGGAGAAGGAGTTATAGAGTGAGAGGGGGTGAGATGACGGATAAGGTTGAGTATAAGGTTTTAATTAAGAGATTAGTATATATAGAGGAAAAAGTGATATATTGGGCTATTGGGTAATTGGGTATTAGACCCAATAAATAAAAATAGATTGTATATGAATATAATTGATCAACATAAACCCAAATACAAAATAATAGGATATCTGGTAAAATATGGTTTATAACAAAATTACAATTTGTATCACATTACATTAATTATTTGAAACAATTATAAACCCAAATATTAAATAAGAATGGGTTTGTTTTGATAAACGACTGACGAAGAAAATAATAATAACAATAGTAATAATAAATAATTCCAAAACAATAAGAATAATAATAATAACCAGGTCAATAAAAATAGTAATACTAATATCAATTAATAAAAAAAAATAGCAATATGAATAAAAATACTAACAACAACAATAGAAATTATCAAAGCAATATCATTATATAAAAATAGGAATTTGTTGAAATAATCCAAACAGTAATAATAGTTTTGATTTGAGTTAAAATGTAAATAGTTGATCAAGTAGAAATGGAAACAAAGTTTATTCAAAATAATTATAACTATTATTTAGAAAATGCTTTAACATAAAATTCAAAACGAATTTAACAAATAACGAATTTATAAATATCGAGATACAAAAAATACTCATAAAATACGTATTTGCGGAAATGGGGGTTACAGTTGTTTTGAAAATTTATTTTAAACATAGTTTTTGAAAAGAAATTATAAAGTTATTTTTTGTAATTTTTGAAAACAGAGTATTATTTGGTAAACTTTTTTCATAAAATAGTTTTTTCAAAATTAAAGTAGGAAAGACGTTTGGTAAACTGTATACAGTATGTATGTATATATATAATCCGTATTCATCTATATATGTATATACATAAATACTCTATATTGTATACTATTATATATAATGTATGTGTTTGGTTGTATGTATATACAATATATATACTCTGATACATACATGTTGTATACATATACATACATACTGATATGTAATAATATAAAATAATTTATTATAATAAACATATTTAATAATATACATATATTGAATAATATATAATAATTATAATAATATATATGCAATAATAATATTTTACAATTATATATATAACAATTTATAATAATAATATTATATTATATAATAATCTCTAATATTATAATGGGAGAAGGCCTTAATGTCATTTGTCATTTTGTCATTCTACCAACATGTGCAACACACGTACACAACTAATATAAAGGAGGTTTCTGGTTCAAATCATCCCTACGTCAGAGTTTTTATTTTCATTTTTTGAAATTATTAAAACGTGCATCGCACGTGTAAATTACTGGTATATATAATAATATATAATAGTAATAGATAATAATAATAATAATAATAATAATAATAATAATAATTATATATGTAACAATAATATATTATAATTATATACATAAAACTATATTATACTAATAATATATTATATAATAATAATAATAATATAATAATAATAGTATATATAAATATTTATATATTATAATAATAGTATATATAAAATAGTATATATGAAATAATAATATATTATGTAATAATAAATATAATAATTATATATGTAATAATATATAATTTATTATATAATAATTATATATATAATAATATATATATTATTATATACATAATAATAATAATAATAATAATAATAATAATAACAACAACAATAATAATAATAATAATAATAATAACAATAACAATAACAATAATAATAATAATAATATATACATACTATTATATAGACGTACATATACATACATACTATATACATACTATATACATACATACTGTATACGTACATAATGTATATATATACATACACTACAACATATATGACATTTGACAATATTTGTAAAATGCTATAGAAGGTTTACGATAGAGTTTTGAAAACGCTGTCATAGCCCCCGCTATTAAAACTACACAGCGTTTGTGAAAACGCTGTCTCTTTTACAGTATTTGTAGAAATGCTGTCTCTTTTATAGCGTTTGTGGAAACGCTAAATTTTTCCAGCGTTTTCAAAATGCCGTCTCTTTTAGAGCGTTTTCAAAACGCTATCTTTTGACAGCGTTTTCAAAATGCCATCATAAAGCTCAGTGTTACCACGAAACGCTCTCTTTTGACAGCATTTTGAAAACGCTATCTTTTGACAGCGTTTTCAAAACGCCATCGTAAAGCTCAGTGTTACAACACTCTTTAACCACCAAAAATTATGTTGATTATTTGAATATAGCTCCCACCGGCAGTCCATTTTCAGCGCTGTTTGTAAGTTTGCAAGGAATGACTCTAGAAAATTTGAGCAAGTCAACAATAATGCCAATGCCTTCAATCTCCATCATTCATCAATAGAATCACCCTGCATCATGCAAATAGGGCTGCAATGAAACCCATCATACCGATAACCATATCACTAATTCAGACTCTGAATTTTTGACCATGTATCTCAAAAGCTTATGTCCGGTGGATTTGCATGGTGCAGGGTGATTCTAAGTGAATACCACAACTTCACAGATCAATGATCCAACACCAACAAGGCAACATACGCCTTAACAATATAAACAAACAACATCAGTTGAGGAATATTACTCCTGAAACAAATAGATGCTACCAGTTTAACCATTCAGTTAATTCATAGTAATCAGAAACTAAAACAAGAAGCAATTCATTTATTTAGACAGGAAATGTCATTATTCCTCACTGACTCCAGACAGATATCTCAAATCGGCTAGGTAAAGATTTTTCTTTTCCAAAAAGGATAAGTTTGTTCTCTAAGTTGGGTCTTCTACTTCCCGCTGAGTGTGGGGAACTGTCCTGGATCTGCAATTGCAGGAGCAGCTGGGGTGTTAACAGGTCCACCACCAAAGCCACCTCTGAACGGTCCACGATCACCCCTTCCCCTGCCATAGCCTCAGCCTCCTCCTAGGCTGTAGTATTTATCTCCTTCAGCAGGCTTCAAGAACCCATTGATGCTCAGAGACTGTTAAAACACAAAATTACCTTTAGATTACTGGGTACATTCTATACACATTCATTTACAAAGCCGTTAACAATATTTAGTTTAGTTTTACATATGAAAAGATATATAGAAAAGTTGGTTTTATTAACTATTTAAATAAAAGAGATGCAGAAAAGAATAAGATTTAGTTTGTATACAAACTCCACGAATGACAATTATAATAGTAATAGCTGTTATACTAATAAAAATGAAGTAAAACTACTATGGTACCTTTTTAACTCGTTCTTCGTTATCAGCATTCTCTCTTCGCTTTGACCCTTTATCAATACCCTATGAAGGAAGAGCACTGCTGTATAAGAACCATGAACATGACAGCCAGAAAACATTGGGTATACGCGAGATGGAAGAGAAGAGGCTAACCAATTTAACACAGATTTCCTCATTTCCTTGAGAGAAAGTTGTTGCATAGATTCAAGCTCCTTGTCAATACTGACTTTTCTCTCTTCAGATTTCATTGCAATCAGCGCTTTTCTTTTCTCCTCCTTAATTTTCTCATACTCATCAAGAGTCATCTCCTGTCCACATAAATTATAAGGTGGTTCAATGTTGAACTAGAATGTTGTTGCATTGATATAGAGTAGAAGGTTGATCGCCATGGACTTATCGAAATGCTTGCAGGAAATTTGAGATCTATATGAAGAGTATTATCAAATGTCTTTTGCCTTGTTTTTCCTTTGAATGGCGTATATCCATAAAGTATTTCATATAGAAGAATGCCTAAAATTGAATACAAGTATGCATCAAGATAAAATAAATTTGGACGAATAATGAAATTACTTCAGACAGCACCAGACAAAAAAAGTTTTCCACCAATGCTCTATACAACTCCTACATTTACTGGCAGAGGACAACATGGTGACTTCTGCATGCTCTCCAAGAAAAAAAAACTAAATGAGTACTTCACTAAAAGAGAGATTGAGTAATTCTCTAATTGTAAATAACTAGTATTTGCTGTAAGACTTGAGAGAGGGTCGTGGTGAGAATGATAATATTCTTTTATCTTCTTTCGTTGAATAACATCTCGAGTTTTTTCTTCTCCGGATTAAGGCGAAAGCTCCAATCGGGACAAACTTGTGTGTACTTTGGTGTTTGGTATGATCTCATATGTGCTTGGTTGTTTGTGTTGATTGCATCGAATAACTCAACAAGATCCCCAGTTAGGTTTTCTTGAAAAATCCTAACAATTGGTATCAGAGCTTCAAGTTCAAGGGTCTGTTTGAGTTCCTTGGAGAATTTGGCTGATCAGATCACGAAGATCAAGCGGTTCGAAGGTAATATCAACTTTGATCTCTTGAAGGAGGACATGCATGAAGCATCGGTTCAACATGACCTGGATCTAGTACTAGAAGGAGATAAAGGGAGACCAATCGGCACAAAATAGGAGAATTGGGAGGAGATTTATTCAGAAGCCTTGGGTTGAATCCGTATGTATTCGATGAGCGAAGTCAGGTATAGGAGAAGCGCGGCAAGTCTTTGGCCAAGATTCAGAACTAACTACTCGAGATCGTCAATACATGGTCAGATGCATTAGAAAGGAAATGAAAGAAAGTACCGCTCTTCTAGATCATGCAGTTGAATTCAATATGGAGTTATCTGAACTGAGGGCATTCAACGTGGATGATCTAAAGGTTTTCAACTCGATATACTCACCACAAAATCCATCCAACATGATAACCGTGCTAGATAAGAAATCTACCAAGGAGAAGTTTTTTATAGCAAGTGTGATCAAGAGGTTGGAGGAGGATGCACTTAGGAAGGAGAGTCATAAATTGGCATCAACTTCTGTGAGTTGTTTGGAGGTAGATTGTAATTCGAATGGAAGTGAAAGTGTATGTAGGGGTAAGGTCCGTAGCCACCAGTGCAAAGGAATTGAGCATTACATGAGAGATAATTGCAAGCGGTTGAGTCAGAGGGGCGCCATATCCAGTGCCATTGAATCCGGTGATGGCTTAAATAGTGCTTTTGTTTCAAGTCCTTTATATGTGATTTTTGGTTGTTCTTTTAGTTCAGTTAGTTCTTCTCAAGTTTTCTTCGAGAAGGAGATTGTTTCTACTTACAAGTTTACATCATGTCGTTGTGTGAGAACGAAGGTTGATAAGATATGTGAAGTAATGGTTTCCACTTACAAGTTTGTCTCATGTCGTTGTGTGAGAACGAAGATTAACAAGACTTGTGAAGTAAGGGGTAAGAAAATAAATGAGTCGAAGATGACTGGTGAAAGGGGATACACTCTAGATGAGGGCATGTATATTCCTTTGATGAAGCGGAGCCTTATATCCATGAGAACATTAGAAGCATGGGACTGCAGGTACACAATTCCAGGTGGAGTTCGATCAGTTTGGGAAGGTTATCGTAAGGTGATGAAGGGTAATAGGGGTATTGAGCAGGATTAGCACAACCTCTACCAGCTTTGGAGGAACAGAAAAACTTGCGCAAGTGTTTCGAAGCTCATTGTTCCTAAAGCACTATCTAGTATGTCGTCACTAGAATCATCCGAGCGAGACTGCGACGTTCAAATATCGTCAGAAGGTGGAGAGAGCCTTGAGGTAGGTGGAGTTCTTGTGGAGGGTGGCACCTCCATGATTACATATACTGGGATGTGCCCTTGATGGAGGCATACATCTGGAGAAAAACAGGTGGAGACAGATTCAACTAGCAAAGGAAGCCACTGAAACGAGTTGTTTGCAAGAAGATAAGAAAAAGAGTCTATAAGTTTTTTTTAAATCACACAGGTGTGAATTCATGAGTATGCAATCCAATGTGGAGATTGTTGGGTTTATGTCTTGCATACTATGTTGGATAAGAAGACGATGAGACGATTGAGGAATCGAGACGATCGGAGACGGAGTCGAAGCAAGGGGAAACAGTCAGCAACAGGTTGCGGTCGACCGTCTTGAAGTGCGTTCGACCGTCCTGAGGTGCGGTCGACTGCCCTACTATATAGGAGTTCCCGAGAAGGGGACGATCGACCGACTTTGGGGTGCGATCGACCAAACGCATCGCTGATTGATTATTTAGGTCGGGTCTTGGTGATTCGTAAGAAGCCCAACTTGCTCTTCAAGTCAGATCATACGGTTTTTATCGTAGGGTTATCTCTTCAGGAATATCCAATGGCTATTGTATCAAGAAATCTAACTAGGGTTTATCTAGATCTCTATATATTGTTGTTATTGGCCTCCACTGAGAGCCAAGAGAAAGAGTACTTCATTGAAAGAGAAATTGAGTAATTATCTAATTATAAACAACTAGTACTTGCTGACGATGCTTGAGAGAGAGTCGTGGTGAAAATTGTAATTTTCTTTTATCTTCTCTTGTTGAATAACATTTCGGGTTTCTTTTTTCCCGGATTAAGGCGAAAGCCCTAACCGGGACAAACTTGTGTGTGCTTTGATGTTTGGTATGATCTCCTATGTGCTTGGTAGTTTGTGTTCATTGCATCGAATAACTTAACATCCTAACAATCGTGAGATCCTATCACAGGATTCGGTATAAATTCGGACTCTACATATGAGACTATTGGAGGCTGACATGAATTACCGGTGGAATCTTGTCCACTTTGGCTACGGTCGCTACCTCATGATTTAGACATGGTAATAGGGTATGTGAAGAAAAAAATGCTTTCTAGTGTTTTATTAGTGTATGTAAAATAATGCAAAATAATACAGGTGGTATATGTTAAAAAATAAAATCTAAAAAACATTATGAGGGTTGAGTGAGAGAAAAAGCAAAAAACCAATAAACAAATATGATACAAAAAATTATAACTACAACAAAAATCAAGAAATTAAAAGAGGGTTGTAAAATTTTGATACCGTATTTCGCGGATAATTGTATATAAAAATGAGAGAGAAAATAAAAGTAGAAGTAGACGTAGTCAATTGAGAAATGTAGTAAACGTAGTGACGGAGTCCAGTAGTAGTTGAAAGAGAGAGAAAGAGAACTTCTTTGTTGGAGGAGTTGAAGTAGACGTAATTGAGAGTTGAATCAACACAATTCGATATGATCGAAATTTTTCACTTCTTTGTTGCTTACTTCTTTGTTGAAAAAACTTGATTGAATTGAGATTGAATTGAGTAGCAGTAGTAGAGAGAGTAAGAGAGTAAGGTGTGAAATTTTTTAGATTGAATTAAGGGGGTATTATAAGTAAAAAAACAATTTAAAAAAATAGCCAAAACAGAGCCAACAGCTATATTTTTTGAGTTTCAAACTGTTCGATCCGCGGGTCGAACTTTTAACCTGTGGGGGTCAAACGGGTCCAAACCCGCAGGTCGAGCGGGCGGGTTTGACCCGATGAACGGGTTCGCAGGTCGGATCGAGCGGGTTGGGTTTACGAAATTTGCAATCCGGGTCAACCTGGATCGACCCGTAGGTTCGACCCTGTCCCGAACCGCCTAATTGCAGGCCAGGTTCGAGTGGACGGGTCGCAGGCGGGACACGGATCAACCCGGTCCGGTTGCCATCACTATATACTCAGCTCCTCTTCACTCAATTTATATGTATGTACTACAAACAACTAAACAAGTACCAAATCTTTCACTCTGTTCATTCCAATCATGTGCTGGTGCACGCAACTCAAAACCTGTGAGGAGAGAAGAGTATGGTAGAGGGAAGATCATTTGACATAACACACGTTTATAGGGAGGACATGCCCTTTGGGGACTCGGGGCTGGGTGAGTTTCCGTGGCTCTCTCAATCAATGTCAATGAAGAATGAATGGGTCACTCTACAATCTCTCTGTCGTGAAGTTTGCCAGCAACCCACGTCGACGCTCCTGGTCATATGGTTGCTTCAGCACTAATATGAGGCTGGGTTTAATACTGACACACTTGATCTAGATGTGCTCAGTGGTAATTCATTCATTCATCATAATTCATTCGTTCATTCCCCATCTTGTTTACATGTGTTTAACACAAGCAATACATATCTTTTGTCCCCCAACTGCATGAGAATTGTGTGGTAATAAGTGTACTTATCTATAAGGTTGCTTAAAATTAGTAAGAGAACAGATTAAATACATGCGAGAACACTGACAAATACACGAAGAGTTTTTGCTGCCAACAGCTGACAATTACTATAAATAAACTTCCAAAGATCCAACCACAAATACCAAGTTCGATAGAAGGATCCATCACTGCATATAATTCATCTCACAATTCAACAACAACAACAACCACCACAAAAAAGAAAGGTTGCAATACAATTAGTAGTCAATTACCACTATTATTCAGCAACTGTCTTGACGTTGGTGTAGGCGGCTGGGGGATCGTCGACGAGTAGGGGTTGTTGAACGGACCGTGATTCCGCCGAATTGGGGGAATCGGGATCGTAATTGGGATCGAGAGCTCGGTCCATGGCTTCTCTCCCCTTTCCCAGACATGGCTTGCAAGCTATCTCGATCGTGATCCAGCCCAGTATCACCGCCGCTATCGCGATCACTGCAATCGTCACAGCTGCCATCTTCTTCACCCCCCTTCCTCTTCCTCCTAAAAAATTGTCAAAGTCTGATGATGATAATGAATGCCAACAGTATTTGTATGACATCTTCTTCTGTGCAAATCATTAAGAGTGCGTTTGAATAGCTCTTCTGAAAATAGTTTTGTGAAAATATTTTGTGAAAACTGTTTTCTGAAAATGAGAGTGTAAAAGCTGTCTGGATAGTATTCTGAAAAACTGTTTTCTGAAAATATTTTGTAAAACCTGTTTGGTTAAAAAGAAAATTCTGAACGCTGTTTTCTTAAAACTAGACTGTAAAACGTGTTTGATAATAATTTATTTTGAAATCCTTTTTTTTCTTCCGTTTTTTTTCCAGTTTGGCAACATTTTTTTTTATTTTCAGTTTTCCTGACAAGGAGCTTATCCAGGGTGTATGTTTAATGAATTTGCATTAGTTTTCTTATGAATTTTTTTTATTTTTTTGCAGTTACAGACCCAAGTACTACCAATATACGAACAAGCAACATGCTACAATAAGGAAGTTTTCTTCGCTAGAATTTTTTTTTTGTTTCTTCTTGGTATCTTCCCATCATTGGCAAGCTTTCGACTCTGTAAAATTTTATTTGAATTGTGTAAGAGTCGGCTGATACAGCAATTGGACACAATATGCAAATTTCCAATAAATGTACAAAATATCCATTACAAATTTGTGTTTGGTTACATTTATTTTACAAACTGGGATAACCATCTAATGTGAATTCTACACCTCAACCTCTTACAAAGCAAAAAAAAAAAACAATTCCAATCCATCAGTGTCCATCATATGCCATTAGCAGCATCAGAACTCATCATAGGAAGGTAATTGTACACTCTATCGATATTTTACAAATTGAAACTGACAAAAAAATTGCAAAGAAGCCCGAAGCAGCCATTACATAAGTCCATCAGCAACCATCACATCCTTCACAAGTATCAGAAGCCAACACAAGTATCAGAATCCATCAATACAAACACCTTTTAAGATCTACCAACCAGCATGCCATGAGACCTTATTAATAACCCATTACAAACCCAGAAAGAATCCATCTAGCAGCCATCAGTTGGTTTTAATCTCCTACCATATGTAGCATCAGTACTCATAACAGGAATGTATCGGTTTGTGTACAATATGAAAATTAACCAAGTTAAACTGAAAAACCTTCCTCAAATCACAGAAGCAGTCATCACAAACAGCCAGAAGCCACCAGCTACCATCGCAAGGTTTCAATATAAGCATTCACAAGGTTTCAATATAAACTGAAAAACTCATTTCTGACTCCCTTAGAAAGCAGGAAGTGTTCAATATAAGCATTCACAAGGTTTCAATACCCATGAGCAGCATCGCAACACATGACAGGATGGTATAAATTGTGTACAATATGGGTCTAATTTACAAATTTGAAACTCAAACCTTATTAATAACCCAATACAAAGCCAGAAAAAAGCCGTGTAGCAGCCATCAGTAGGTTATAATCTCCTACCATAGACAGCATCAATACTCATCACAGGATTGTATTGGTTTGTGTACAATATGGAAATTAAACCCAGTTAAACGGAAACCTTTCTCAAAGAATAGAAGAAGTCATCCCAAAAGCATTTAGAAGCCAAACTTATACCATCAGTCATGTGTGTTGATAATACAGTTGTTATCTTATATTTGGAGTAATGACAATTTTCAAAATAACCATGATGTTACTATTATACAATTCATCAGTAGGTGATAATCTCCCACCATGATGGGCATCAATACTCATCATAGCATTGTAGTTGTTTGTGTACAGTATGGAAATTAAACCCAGTTAAACTCAGACTGCTTTCTCATATCACAGATCGTGTCATCCCAAGCATTTAGAATCCAAACTTATACCACCAGTCATGTGTTTTAAACCTACAGTTGTTATCTTATATTTGGAGTATATGACAACTTTCAAAATAAGCATGTTGTTACTAATATATAAACCATCAGTAGGTGATAATCTCCCACCATGATGGGCATCAATACTCATCACAGCATTGTATTAGTTTGTGTACAGTATAAACCATCAGTAGGTGATAATCTCCCACCATGTTGTTACTAATATATAAACCATCAGTAGGTGATAATCTCCCACCATGATGGGTATCAATACTCATCACAGCATTGTATTAGTTTGTGTACAGTATAAACCATCGGTAGGTGATAATCTCCCACCATGTTGTTACTAATATATAAACCATCAGTAGGTGATAATCTCCCACCATGATGGGCATCAATACTCATCACAGCATTGTATTAGTTTGTGTACAGTATGGAAATTAAACCCAGTTAAACTCACGCTGCTTTCTCATATCACAGAAGAAGTCATCACAAACTGATAAAATTTAGGCCTTACTTTCGTTTAAAGCAAACAACAATAATTACTCCAAAGAGTATTAAAGGATCAGAATATAGCATCATCACTTCCAAATTTTGAAAGTGTAGTATCTATTACAAAATTCATCATATCCATTGATTGCCTTATTTGTCAAATTCCAACATATTCTGATGGCTTCCTCAAATCTGTGATGAGTTCTTCTGGTTTTGAGGAAGGTATCAGTTTAACTGGGTTTAATTTTCATTAGTGTACACAAACCAATACAATGCTGTGTTGAGTATTGATGCCCATCATGGTGAGAGATTATCACCTACTGATGGTTTATATATTAATAACAACATGGTTATTTTGAAAGTTGTCATATACTCCAAATATAAGAAAACAACTGTAGGTTCAGAACAACATCAACAAGGTTGTCATTATCCCAAATAAGAACTGTAGGATCAGAATATAATATCATCATATCCATATTTTGAATTCTAGTAATCAATCACAAAAGCCTCACAAATAATGTTATATAGGATCAGAATATATCATCATCATATCCATATTTTGAATTCTAGTAATCAATAACAAAGGTCTCACAAATAATCTTATATAGGATCAGAATATATCATCATCATATCCATATTTTGAATTCTAGTAATCAAACACAAAAGTTTCACAAATAATGTTATATAGGATCAGAATATATCATCATCATATCCCTAATTAGCCGTAGCCTCAAAACATATTATCATAGAACAATTGTTCAACGAAATCATCATGATTAGTGTAGAGCTGCAATTTTTAAAAATGCCACGCCAGCTACTACTAATGTCTTGTGCCCACCCCATTTGTCACCCATAGTTGAATACATCATTCATTGAGTCAGTATAATGGGAATATAAGATCATAAAATTGTTGTCTTCTAACGTAAAAATTAAAAAAAAATCTGGATCAGAATATACCAAATCCATCATTTCCAGAAACTCAGTGGTACATGATGGTTCCACAACCTGCATGCATAAAAATATTTCATCATAGATCACATGCTTAAATCATTAATATACGTGATCATCAAATAGATGGCTACAAATGAAAGGAAAGCACTTACAACCATATATTACAACAACACAAAGCAACCATGAACAAGTACATGCTAATGCTTACATTAATGTCTAGCATTCCACATTGCCATAGCTATTTGATCTCTTTTATTATTCATGCGATTCAACTGAGAAGATGACATATCCAAAGGCTGAGATGTGGAAGCATTATCTTGATTGTGTAGGTTGTTATTTTGTTCTTCTTCTATGTATGAAAACAATGAATCATCGGCAGAATACCTACGTATAAAATTATGAACTGCACAACATGCTGGTACCATCATAACTTGTCTTTTGTAGAAGTAATTGGGCATAGACTTGAATATGGCAAACCTTTTTTTGAATACACCAAAGGTTCGTTCTATGACATGTCGTAGCCTATCATGTTGTTTGTTGAAAAGTTGCTTATATTGGGTGGGTGCATGGTTAGGGCCTTGGAAATCTTGCAAGTGATATGGCTCCTCACGGTAGGGAGCTAAAAACCCTGGCATATTTGTGTACCCACAATCTACTAAGTAGTACTTATCATCGGGCGGGATTGGCAATAATCCTTTTGTTAATGCACTATGTATTACGCGGGAGTCATTAGCGCTTCCTTCCCAACCCGCATAAACAAAAGTGAACATCATGTCAAAATCACAAATTGCCAGCACATTTTGACATATATCACCTTTTCGACCACGACAACTGTTTTGTCGGCTAGCGGGTACGGTAGCAGGTATTAAGGTACCATCGGTAGCACCAATAGCTCCCTACATTATTGAGGAAGATAGCTACTACTTTATTGAACACATTTGAATCATTAGAATAAATGGTTTTAAACATGAAATGCACAAAATACCTTAAACCATGGATAGAAGTCTGGGGAACCACTGATCTTTTCATGTACATGTACCGTGTCTGGGTGTTTAATAAGAACTGTTGATGCTCTTACCAAACCTTTCAACACATCAGTGAAATGTCTTTGAATTGTTTCCAATGAATGATCAAACCGACCACAGGCTAGCCTCATTCTATTACTGTGAGCGACAATGTATAAAAAAATGGCAACACTTTCATGATGAGATAAGTGCCTTTTTTATATTTCCTCAGGCGTTTCCTGAAGGTAGTTGCCATTTATTATAAATTGACACAAAGCCAAAAAATAGTCCTTATTCATGCGAAACACCCAAAAGAATTTGGCCGGTGGACCGTCTAAGACTTCCTGTAGGTATTCACGACCTGATAGTTTGGACGTGGAATTGGGACTTTTATCATTATACATGTGTTCCATCTCTTGAAGAAAGAACAAGTCCTCAAGATCGGATTCATCAGAACTTGACGACGTGCTACTTGAAGAGTCCATCAATATGGTAGCAAGTGCAATAGTACAGAACACTGTAAAAATTAGAATATATTTGCATAAAGAATACTTCTAATTTTAAATATGCTATGAACAGCAAGGAGGTCATATAGATAATAAACTCCAATTGATAAAATTGTTGTCTTGCAAAGTTAAATATAAGCATTCACAAACAGCAAGAATGTAGGAAGACGAGTGCAGCTAAAATTAAAAACGTTACCGTAGCAAATCAAACTCATTGTGCCAATACATATTCACCCAACTACTAATACAGAAATATGTCAATAAACTGCTACATTTAAATAATACATAATGAATTTTGATCGAATTTAATAAATTAAAATTATTTTTTCACAAGAGTGCGTAACCACCTTACTCTCCACTCCAGATTCATTAGAATGAACCTTCTACGCCAATTTGAGTTATGAATTATGTTGTCCATTGCCACAGCGATCATATCATCATCAAGCCCATCCAAAGCATTTAGTATTAACATGGCATTGTCAATGGACGACTGATCGTCTGCGACGGAGCGATCACTTAGACCGCTGGTCTTCTTCTTATAATATTCTGCTTTTGCAATAGACTTTTCGACATTGGCATCAATAACAACATCCATTCTTGAGCTTTTTATTACTCAACTGCTAGACCCACTAGAGCGTCTCTTATGAGACCCCGAACGCATTGGTTCGTAATCATCATCATCAACCAAATTTACATGTGGTTCATTGGGGGGAGTGGGGTGGATGAACTCAAGGTTGACCCTTTGTTCCTCATCAGAGTCATACACTCTTTGAGATGAAGCCCTAGAAAGTAAACCCTCGGCAGTGGAATCAGCAAAAATTTTGGTCAACGCATCATAATTGGCCAAACCCTTCGTTTTGAATTCTGAAGCTTTAGGGTGTTCCTATTTATAAATTATTGTGTTGTTAGTTTACAAGTATTAAAGTCAATAATAAGTATATTACGATCATAATCCCACAGCAGCATAAAAAAAAAAAATTATATGTGAACCTTGACATATGCCTGCCAAACAACGGGATCGCAAGTCACTATCTGATTCTCTTCATCCCAACCCATACTGCTTTGATTCTTCAAATCGTGAAATGCTTTCCACTGCATCTTAAGTCTACCATATTTTTCTTTTATTTGTTTAAGCGTGTATGCACGATTACAACTTTGGTTCAAAGAAGCCATGAATTGAGACCATTGTCTTGCATCAAATTTCGAACTTTTCAAACTATTTCGATCAACCTCGGCCTCCATCATGTCAATCAATGTACGTACATTAGATGCTGGCCAAAGGCCAAGATCACTCTCCATCTCAATCTCCTTTTCCTTAACGATCAATATAAAATAACATTCATCAATTGGTAAACAATAACAGTGAACAGTATTAATTTAGCGTTACTATAGCACTTGTAGATGGTGTGTACTATCCAACTCCAGTTCAATCGAAATCAAATTAAAAAAAATAAATTCCAATTCCAGTTCAGGCACCATCATTAATCCAGTCAAATTGAAATATCCAATTTCAACTACTAACAAAAGCGACGTCGCCGTAGGGTCAAAACACATCATTCCGAAATTCAATTCAGTACAAAAAAATGCCTCAATTCAGTATAGCCCCAGTATTAGAAGTAAGAATTTTTTATTTTAGATCTGGCATAAACAAATCGGAATCATACTTGATAATCAGTACTGATCATCTCCAAATAACCGGAGCAAAAAATTTGTTCTGGCTCCCTCAGATCGGTAATCCGGCCAAAAAATTTCGTCAAAAAAAGGGATTTTTTTCCAACCAAATTTGGAAATAACAAACGACCCAAAACCCAACCTAATTTGGAAGCAAAAAAATTAAATCGATCAGAATCATATCTTGGTTTGTTGTTTTTCAAACCTCAAGAAGTTGTCTCCGACAGATTCCCTCAGCCGACGTTGGATTCTACTACAGCGTTCTCGATTACACCTTCTTGTAAAAGCAGATCTGGTCTCACAGACCATCAATCGATCCGAGCGTCGTGCGGGGTGAGAAGGGGGGAAAGTCGGCTGTCAACGAAGAAACAGGAAGGGGGAAAAAGAAGATAGAGGAAGGGCTTTCAGATCTGGAGAGAAAAGTGCCTTCGGCTTTGGGTATGGAAAAGGAGGGGCTTTCAGATCTGGGTTGGTAAAGGAGGGGCTTTGACGCGGCAGCAGCGGTGGAGAAACAGTAGAAAGATCGGAGCTTTGAGGAGGAAGCTAGTAGGGTTTTGAAGGCAATGGAGAAGAAGAGCAGGGAGGGGATTAGGGGGATTAGGCGTCAAAGAAGAGAGAGGAAGGGGGAAAAGCCAAAAGAGAGAAAATGGGGGTTGGATAAGTTTTGTGAAAAGATGCCAAAATGAAAACTTAACCAAACGCAAAACCACCAAAAAAATTTCACAAAATGGGCTCTCAAAAGCTATCCAGACGGGCCCTAACCTTTGTAACAATATTCATCCAGCTCTATAAAAAATAATTTTCTTTTAAACTTCTTTTTTTTTATCAAGGTTATTTTTGTCTTTTACTTTTAAAAATTGTCCATAAATTAAGAAGCACCCACTAATAACTAGACTTGTGAATTTTTTTGGGGAAAAAAAATTATAATAAAAAAGTATATAATGTGATATAGGAAAGGAAAAGATTTACTGCACCGGTGAATATCATAATACCCCGGCATTTTATAGAGGCCGCCGGCGTATAACCATCCAATTTGACGCCCCATTCCGGGTCTCTTCCTACCCCGGCATTTCTGGTAAAACGTCAGGGAATATATGCCGGTAAATCCATCGTGTGTTGTAGTGCTGGTCTATCTCATACATTACCGATCTATAGGATATCATATAATATACATATTTTTTGTTATTAATCTCTTATCATGAATTCATCTTTTCATCCTCCGTATTCCTATCTTGTAAATTCATATTCCATCGCAATGAATTCATTTTCATGAAATGAAAAACAAGATTAAAAATAAAAATAAACCACGATGATAATTTATTCGAGCTAAATTGGATTAATCTCAAATCTTAAGCCATAGTGGATGACTTCCATTCACGAAGGTCGAAGAAAAATTAAGAAAGAAACTTGAGAGAAGACTAGTTAGGGGATATGTCAAATGAAGGGTCGCTTTATACCTATATTTTATACTAATATGAGAGAGAGTCTACCCCCTCGCTTCTTTCCATCGAGCCCCCTGACGTCGCTTTAACCGACGAGCTCTTCCGGTTGCTATTCCGACGAGGGTCATCGAGTTCCTAGGGTGTGGAGCTCGCGATGAAGACCTCTTCCCGTCGAGCTCCCTCCCATCACATCAAATGTCGAGATCCTCCCGTCGAATTCTTCCAGTGGCCCCCCTCTTTTCGCTCCTCCGATGATGTTCGTCGAGTGCTGCTGGCGAGCTCCTATGGTGTGCAGCTTGCGATGAAGACAACAAGGCCTTCGCTAGGGACGCCGCCGATGATCGGGGCGGCTTCAAATGTGTGGTGTTTCCCTCCGACGATCCTAGCCATCCCAGTGTGTGTGAGAAATCACATGAGAGAGCATAAACGTGAGAGGCGAATGTATCCTCCTCACGGTTCTCTCTTTGGTTGTGACTTTGATTGGGGTAGAGTAAGATACTGTTTGCTGTCGATGGCCACAGCCTTCACGACAACACCATCCCCCTAATCACCGACCCGGACAACTGCAACTCTACCGCCAGTCGCAGCGAGAGGAGAAAATGTGAATCTTCAACAGTAGTGATTTGGTTTGAGTTGTTGTAAGAGGGAAAGAGAGAATGTGAGGGGATGTTGCTCCTCACTACTTTCAAAGGGCTCAACCCTAGAAAAGCGGTGAAAACTACTAAGCTGGTGTACGGTAGGGGCAGAGGGAATTCCAGTGGAGCTGTGAAATGCGTAGAGATCAGGTGTGTCTATGTGTGAGAAATTACCTGAGAGAGCACGGACGTGAGAGGCAAAGGTATCCTCCTCACGGTTCTCTCTTTGGCTGTGGTTTTAGCAGGGAATGTGAGTGTTGTTTGCGAGTTTGTAGGAGGAGTAGAGGAGAAGGCAGGGTACATCGGTTTTCAAAATCCTGCCTGATTCGCTTCAGATTGGTGTGAGTCTGCCGTGGAGGCGGGACAGGAAGCTAATTTGCCGTACAAACAACTATGATGGGCCGAGCATTGTGATTGGGCCCAAGATGGGATCCATTGCAGTTATAAAGGAGATGCACGGTTTGTCCTCTTCGATAGTGTTGAAGACTGTCGGTTTATTGGCCCACCCTCCAGGGTTTGTTGGAGGGATCTATTGCTGTCAGCACGGGTCATGTTGCTTCATGTTTTTAATCTCTGGTCATAATTTGTACTATGTCCCACTACTCTGGGTTTGTTTCTTAATTTTTGGTTAATGAAACAGGTTGGCTATATTCCACCTTTTCTTAAATAAATAAATAAATAAATAAAAAACTCCAATCTCTCAAACATAGTATCTTCCCCTCACTTTCTCAATCTCACAAACTCATGTATCTTCCCAAACCCACCCCATACCCTAACTTAGAATTAGATTTTAAGGAAACATAATTCATAAAGTTATTTTTATATGATTTTCTTAATCTATCATCTTTACCCTAACTTGTGTTATAATGTATGGTTCATAATGTATAATATATTTACTAAATGTTAATAATGTTATAATTTAGATGTTAACATAAATTAGTTGAATTTGCGACATCTTTTCATTGCATATATTTTTTAGCTTTAGAAAAATTCAATTGGATAACATTATGGTTGAAAATGATTCTCTAAATCATCTGCTTATATGAGGATGATAGTGAAGATTTCATTAATTACCATAGGGATTAATATTCATAAGTTTCTTCCAATTCTCTCACCATTTTTTAGAGTTTTATATAATTTTATGAGTCTCAAAACTATTTTAAGGTGTGTTATTTGCACAGGGTAACACTAGTTTTTTGCTTAACAAACGTTATTATCTATAAAAAAAGAGATTACAAATTCAGTGGCTTAAAGTACATATAGGGTAGTTAGATAAAATATCAAGAAGTTTTGGTAGTTGGGGAATTGCATATTAAATAAATCTGTTTTGTATTGTATCAGACTTCTTAGTAGTCGGGTGCCATGCACGTGAAAAATTGTCCACTGAATATACCGTACTCACCTGAATCCTTTCAAATCCAACTCTCTTCTTCCAATCCTCACCAATGGCACCCCCTTGACATGGCCCCCCAGCAAAGGCTTACGGAACTTCAGACCTACATCGCCAGCACTGGTATTATATGCTTACAGGGTCCTGATAGGAAATCCTGGGGACTGGACAAGAATGACACTTTCACTGTTTGCTCCCTTTATAACTGCATTCACTTTAGAGGATGTAGCCCGTGTGGGTCAGGAGTAGTGTGGAAGGCAAAAACCCTGCTGAAAGTTAAATCCATCATCTGGCTGGTGCTCAATGACGCTATATTGACAAGAGAGAACCTTTCGAAATGCCAACCAAATTTGGACTCTACATGTGGGTTCTGCAATGCTGTCCCTGAAACTAGAGACCATCTTTTCCTTGACTGTCCAAGGAGCAAAGCAGTCCTGGTGGATGTACTTAGTGTTGGATATATTGGTATATTCTCTCTATATAAATATTGCATGTGCATATGAGTAATACGTGTATTGAATGTAAAATTGATTGGATATTGGAACGCAGGTTTGAGGGCTTATAACCCGATACCCAAACCAGTATTCAGGAATGAATACTGGCTTGTAATAGCAGTCTAGGTATTCCAATCTTGATACCTAGGGTGAATATCTCAAGCAACTTAGATCTAGATATTAACCATAATTCTCAATTGTTAATTTCTCACAAAACCTAACAATCTTGAGATATTATTAATCAATTTGTGAGATTAATCAAGAGGGAAAACAGAGCTTTGTTGGATTCCGTCGGATCTTGTCGAAGCCCTCGGAGCCACCGTCGCTGACCAACGCTAACGTGGTTCGAGTCGCTCGCCGCCCATCGTCTCCTCCACAGTCGTTCGCTGTTAGATCTTGCATTCGCTCGGACGATCGGCCTATGCGAACATGAGCACCGCTCGTCGTCACCTTCTCAGTCGAACACGAGCGTGAACACGAGGCCATCGACAAGTCATCGATCTGTTGAGAACACGAGGCCATCGACAAGTCGTCGATCTATCAAGGCGTCCGATCCCGCCCAAGCTCCGACTACGCTGTTTCCCCTCAGTCGCCGCGCCCGCTCGACCTCTCTTTCTTCATCTTGGTTGATTGAGGTCAGTGTGTAAAACCCAATCTTGAACAAGACAGTGAGGGGTTTTTTTTGGATCTGTGAAGAAGACAGTGGGAGTTTTGTATCTCATCATGAAATCTGTGCAGCTCTGGGTCTTTTGTTCTTCTTAATTGGATCTCTTTGGCGCAGAATGAGTAAGTGGTTTAGACACACGCAAGGTGTTCAATGTTGGGTCTCTTTGGCACAGAATGGTTTGTTGTTTGGATTTGTTCCCAAAAAGACATGAGTCTAATCAATTGAAGGGGAAGAGATGGTGAAAGATAAGTTCTTTACTTTCCCCGTATTAAATTTCTGTTAAACATTTTGCTATGTGCTGGAAGTTCAAAACATTCGTTTTAAGTTCATGTTTTGAATTATAGAATTACAATGATGCTAAGTGGTTAAGTTCAAGACTGTATTAATCATTTGTTTAATTAAATACAAGTTGAACAGTTGTTTTGGCTATGTGCTAAAACCAAATATCAATTTTTGATAAGTTAAACTATATGTTTTGACTATGGACGATGACGAGTAGCCTCCTTTTTGCTGTGTACAAAAAGCGAGAGAACAACTTACAATTTAGTATTTTTGTTGCTTGATTAATGAACTATGTATTTTTTAATTTGGGAATCTCAATCTATGATACCATGTAGAATTCTACCTGTATATCAAAGAATTTCGTGATCAAGGATATCATGTAAGTAGATTCCTCTAGTGTAATTCAAAGTCGTAATATCATGTCTACTATAAAGCTGGAAATGTAATGCTTCTTGTAATTCTATTTTCTATTAAATACCTCTCTTTTATTTGATAACTGAATTTTTGACTAATATATATGTGTGCATGTTTTCGTGCATGTTTTGTTTAATGCATATAGGATGTATCATGAGCACACACCTACTTAATTCTTATGGGCATGAATTAAGGGGGAGCATTTATTTTTAAATTCTAAGATATGTTTTTGTTCACACCAAAATGGGAGATTGTTGACCCTTATTAGGATTATGTTTTGTATACTTGTGGTTCAGATTAGAAGAAGATACGATGAATCACAGAGGTCGAAGTAGTCAAAGAGAGTCGAAGATTAAAATAGTAAAAGCAGCTGCAGGCAGAGTTGCGGTTGACTGTCCAAGGTTGCGGTCGACCGCACACCCGGCCGCACATAGTACAAGATTTTTTCGAGAAGGGGCGACCACAATTAGGTGCAGTTGACCGAACGCGGCACTGTGTTATTTTTGGGCATCGATTTTGGTGATCGTTTCAGCCCAATCTTCAACTCCAAGTTAGATCGTACGACTCCTGTTCAGTTACTTCTTCTACAGGATATATCGGACGACTGAGAATCAAGACTAACCTAGGGTTCTCTCTATTCTTCTTCTATATATTGTAATTGCCTCCAATATGAGAGGTATAGTACTTCATTGATATTTCTCCATTTTAAAAAGGCTTAAGAGAAATAGTTCTTGATAAGTGAGTTTAATTCCTTGTATTGAGTGAATAATTAACTCATTGTAATCTCTTCTAGTTGAATATTATATTTCTCCATATTTTCCTCCAGATTAAGCGAAAGCTAACTGGGATAAATTCTCGTTGTGTTTGTGTTGGATTGGTGGATCTATTTTGTTTGGTTGTTCAATTGATTCATCTCATCTACTTCATCATCCTCATTGCTCTAATCTATTCTGCTGTGCCACCAGTGTGTTCTTTGACATTCACCAACAAAGTGGTATCAGAGCTTCAGGCTATGAAGCACGGATACTCTTCGGGGGTCACGTACCAATATCCTAGATGTATCGGCTGCGATACGCGTAGGATACGCCCAGGTTACGTATCAGTACGTATCTGGAGAATTAAAATAAAAAAATAAAAAAATAAAAAAAATATCGGATACAATACGGATACTGGCCGATATGTCGGGACACATTTTGGATATGTTTTTTGAGTTTATTTTGTTTTTTTCCCCGTTTTGTTCGGCCCGGCCCGGCCCAAGTTTTATTATTATTCTATTATTATTGATATTATTATTTTTATTATTAATATTTGTTGTTATTATTACCCATTAGTTTTGATCTATAGCATATCTTTTAATTATTTAAATTGAAGCCAACTTTATATTCATTTTGCATTATTTATTTATATCTATCTTGAGCCCATACTCTCCTTGATCCCGGTGTCTCATTATTGCCTTCCTGCTCGGTTCGTCGATTGGTGTCATGTGGCCTACAACGACATGTATGTTGCTTGGGATATTACCATCGGAGTAGCGCAGAGCAAGCGTGGTGAGCCCATAACCCACAGGTCCCAGGATTCTCTTGTTTCTTCTTCCCTGCATTGTTGCTTCCGTCTGTTCCTCGTATTCATCTTCATCTGTTGATTCCTTGATTTGTTCGATTATTCCCTGTTCTTTCTCTCTGATTCCAATTCTACCTACTCCCTATCTTGCTTTGTTATCTTGTGTTGTTTCTTCCCTTTTGATACTGTTTATTTTCTTTCTTGCAGTCCATTTGACATCGTTGTTATCCGCTTCCTTCTTTTTCTGGTGATGCCACCATTTGGTTCCTTCCCATCAATTCTCTGTTTTGTTACCCCCCCCCCCCCCCCCCCCCCCCCCCCATAAGTTCGCTTGTGCTCTGTCCTACATTCAGCCTCAATTAAATTTCGAGGATGAAATTCTATTGTAAGGTGGGTAGGATTTGTAACCCTGTTTCCGTAAATAAATATTTTCTGAATATTTTTTGTATTTCGATAAATTATAATTTACCTTGTGTTAAATTCGTTTTGGATTTTATATTAATATATTTTCTAATCGAAAATTTATTTATTTCGAATAATGGTATATTTTAACCCCAATTTTTATTTCAATTTGATCTACTTCTTATACTATATATTGTTTGGATTATTTTAATAATCTGTAAAAACCAAAATTGCATTTTGACATATATTATTATTATTATTATTATTATTATTATTATTATTATTATTATTATTATTATTTCACTATTATTTTTAGCCTCATTATTAGTATTGTTGTTATTATTATTACTTTCGGTTGCTTGTTAAAAACTTATTTCTAATTGTTAATCACAATTGTAGTCATTCCAAAATAAATTCTATGTTATAATGCACATTACATTTTATTAAACTTATACTTTTATTAGTTATTCTATTTTTTATATTGGTTTTTATAACCCAAAACCCAAACCCAATTTCCTATTGGATCCTACTCAAAACCTATTACCCTATTCTATACTATTTAAATACTCCTAACCCTAATTAACCCTAAACCCACTACTGTGAAACCCTAATCTATCCAGCTGCTTTTTCATCTTCACCCGCTACCTCTCATTCTCCCGATCCCTCACCTACCCACGGCGCTGCCAGAGTCAGCACCGCCTCCAACTCCAGTCACCCATCTCCCGACTCTCCTTTCCCTCACCCCATTTCTCCCATTCTTCCACGATCTCGCCATGGCCGCCCTGTGCCCCCGCCTTCTCTCGAAGACCCTACTGCAGCGCCAATAGCCGCCAGCGACCTCCACATCGACAGCAACCCCCCCCGCATCTTTCTCTTTCCGTCTCCTGTGTTGCACCCTCACCCAGCCGACTGCAGTGGCAGCACCTCTGCCATCCTGTGCTCCTCTCAACGATGTAGCTAGCGGCGTGATGCCCAGCATTGCCCTGTCTCCCCGTCGCTCTGCCGTCGTGACCTCAGCAGTGCCTCTGCGATACAACGACTAGCACCATCGCCCCTGCGGGGACCTTCCGTCGCTGTTGCGTCGTCCAGCAGCTGCGATAGCCCTCTGTTGTCGTCTTCCGCCTTGTCGCCAACCAGCCATCGCGAACGCAGTCGCCGCCGCCTGTCGCCAAGCCAGAGCCAGCCAATGGGTTGCTGTTGATCAAAGTGAGTTGATCACTTTGATTTTGGACCGTCGGTTCTTCCTCGATCATCATGATCGCGATCATCATCTTCGACCTCATCTGATCAGATCTGAGCTGTCCGCTTGATCTTCATCTTGATGATGATCATCTTGATCCGTCGATCGTGGCTGTTGAATTTGCATTGATCATCCTCATCATCATCAAGCTAATTGATCTCGATCATCGGATCTCTTTTGATCATCGCGATCATGATCATCATCTTGATCTTGATCTTTGATCTCAGCCGTCCGATCGACCGATCACACTTGATCTCGGCCCTTGATAGTCTCGTTCGTCTTCTACTTGGTGAGTTAAACATTTGATCCACTTTTTGTTCTCATTCATCAAATTGTCAATCATAGAATATTTACTCTTTTGGTACTCTTCTAATTCTTATATATTTTATGTTCGATCTCGGCTATTGGATTCGCTTAATCATTGAGATCCGTACTCGATCGTGATCGTTTGCTTGTCGTCGTGTCGTCGGGATTCCGATCCTATTATTCTCAATATATCGAATCTAACGTCATCTAAAGGCAAGTCATCTTACTCTCGAATTGCATTGTATCGTATTCGAGATTATTTATTGAATCCCGCAAGTAGATCCATATTGAATATCGTATATTGTTATTGTCATCTATCGTTGGGATACTACGGATTAACATGAGCGAATCCAAGTAGTAGTCTTGACTTCGTGCCGTCTTTTTACCTCTAATGTATAGAGATCTTACATGCATTCATGTACTTAGTTATTGAATATAAGAGTAAGGAACCATTGTTGCATTTCATCTCATGACATTATACACAACTATTGTAGATTGTATATTAGGATTGATTGTTCATGTGATGGATAATGATAAATTAGATGATTGTAATTAGTAGGGTTATGGACATTATATATCATAATACCATATTCATATAGGGGTAACTTGTTGTGATTTATGATTGTTAACCTCTAACTTACCATTCATAACATCTTGATTATTTTTATGCATGAAAAATTATATTAAGACCCTGAATTTACTGCCAACCTGAACATTGTCGTGCTGTTTCAACCTAGATAACGTCATTAAAATCAATACCTTTCTAAATATGAAATGTAGCCCTAAGTGTCTAGTTGCCAATAACATTCAGAATTTTCGAATTTCAAGTTACGGTTTGAGAGATATCGCAGTTTTACTGCTGCTATGTCGTGCAATTCCAGATCCTAAAAACTGCTGCCACACTTTGATTCGCAATTAATTTAACCATGCTACCTGTAAGATAATGACTCAAAATTTTGTATGCTGATATTAGACACATTAGAGAACATTTTGTAATTTTCCTGGAATTAATTAATGCTATTTCAGTCCTGTTCCATATGTATAAACATAATTTTACAAATTCTGGCTAAACACAAATCCTGTATAGTTTGTTATTTTTACACATGTTACCACAACTTTTATGTTCCTTAATTATATGCGTTGGAACCGGGCAGGAGTCTAGTTTCTAGATCTTCTGACAGATCCACATTTGCTATCTCGTAGTAACGGAAATTCTGATTTTAGTATAACAACCTACTGCTGTCCAGAATTGGTTGCTACGTTTAATAAGATACAATTGAATCTGTAATATTATATTTGGTGCATTTAATTGTATAGAGTACATTGCATGATCTTAGGATTGTGTTGTCATCTTCTCTAGTGTCCCTTATTAATCACATTATTGTATGTTAATTGAATAAAGAATGTTAATCAAGTCGGGATTAAGGATTGACAAGGGTAGTTGATAATATAGTGATTGTACTCGGTATTGTGGGCTTTGTTCCTAAAATATTGTGTCGGCTAGTGCTATCGATTTATTGTTGAATTACTGACTGCAGTATTCCATTTCATCGTGTATTGTTTTAGGACCTATTGTGCCGACTATTGTTATCGTTATTGTGCAAGAAATTGCTATTGTTATCGTGCGAATACATGACCTATAGAATCTACCACCTTAGTCTAAACGAAATTGATCGTATGCATGGAACCTGTAGTATGGGATGCAGTAGTACGTGCATTAGCTAGGATTAAAAAAATGAATAATAGACTTAAAATTTTCATCGCATTATCATTTCATATTGTCATCTTCATTGAATAGTGTTATCGTTATTAGTACCGTAATTGTTATTGTTTATCGTTATCGTTATAAATCATCGTTATTGCACATTATACTGTTATTGCTTTGTCACTGTTCAAACACTGTTGATTTCATCGTTCATTGAATTCATCGTTATACCATTATTGTCATTGTTCTCTGTTTCTCTACTTGTTGTCCGCGACTTGCTTTAAGGATATTTTTCCTCTCTTTAGATGAACAGTTTACAGGTAATCAAGGAGATTTACCTGACGGCCTAGGAGAGCAACAATGGTGAAGGAGATATTTTGCTACGCCACTTAAATAAATGTTGCTTTATTTGAGAACTTTAATAAATTGAACAAATGTTGTTTTCTTTGTATTGTGGGCTTTGACCTGAATGTTGTTTGTTAATTCCAGATGTTGGGTTATTTGATGTTGGCTATTTTTATGCTTAATTTCCAATGTTCTTATTCATGTGATTATTCTTTTATTGCATGCGTGTTGTTTTACTTCTTATTGATATTGTTGAGTTAGATCGATAACAGCCTATGGATGGTGCAAGTCATTTGCTGGGCCGTGTCACGTGCTTGCATTCCGTATTTTTGGGAAGCGGGTCGTGACAGGGTTTTTAGTGCCTTTTCTTTCTCTCTCTCTCTCCCTCTTTTCCTCAGCCGACTCACACTCACCCCTCTTCTTTCTCTTTCACTCTGATCGAAGTCGAAACTCTAGCCACTACCAGTGTTCCTCTCTCTCCCCGATCGAAAGTCGAAACCCTAGCTAGTGTTCCTCTCTCTCTCTCTCACCCCGACTATAATTCGAAACCCTAGCCAGTGTTCCTCTCTCTCTCTCTCACCCCTATCGAAACCCTAGCCAAATCTTTTCTTTCTCTCTCTCATCCCGATCGAAACTTCGACAACCCCTAGTCCTCCACTTCATTTCTTCCACTTGCTGCGATCGGTGCACCACCAAAGGGCGTCGACCTCCTTCCAACTCCACGAAGTCGCAACTCGCAACAACAATCTCAGATAAAGCCATAAAGGTACTTTAAAATTTTTAATTTTTAATTATTCATTTGTTATATAGGAATTACTGGATTAGGGATTATTAATTATTAGACTACAGATTAGGGATTGTTAGTTAATTAGACTAGATTAGGGATTGTTAGAATGTTAGCAACTGACTTACTACTGGATTAGGGATTTGTTATAAAGTTATTCTCACCATCTCATTTGTTAGTTACTGGATTAGAGAATGTTATTGTTAGTTACTGGATTAGGGATTGTTAGAACTTAGAAGTGTGAACCAGTTATGTAATAACAATTTGCATCCACAATTCAAAAGTTGATTTAAGTTCTAAGCCACTAATTGCATTTTATATCATATTTAGTAATGTTTTTTAGAGGATACTAGAGTGATTCTCATTTCTCACATACATGTCACTTTAAGAAAATAATACAAAAACAAAATAACATTACATAATTGTCATAAATTTAACAAATGGTATGCATGAACTCCTTGTAAGTTGTCCCTGTATAGACTTCTTTCTTTTTGTAACATAGGAAAATTGGATGAGAAAAAATAGTTTAACTACTTACATAACATAAAAAAAATTAGTTTAACTGTTTAAGTATATAAATGTGTAAAACATAATAGCTTACAACCTTACATTATTCAAATAATTTTAACTGTTTATTTATTTTAACTGTGTATATATTTTTTCTAAAGGAACATGTTGATGTCGGGAGGCAGTGGTAGTGGTAGTGGGTCGAGTGCGAATTTCACTAGTGTATTTTGTTCTAGCGGTGAATTGGATGAGAAAAGTCCTCTTTGGTCATATGTTACTGTAATTGATGCTAGACCAGGTGGGGGAGGAAACAAAAAAAGGAGGTGTAATTTTTGCCAAAAAGATTATTCGGGGTCCTACTCTAGGGTCAAAATACATTTATTAAAGGACGGAGGGCCGGGTATTTCATCATGTACCAAAGTTACAATAGAATATCTATTAGAACTTAAAAGACTTGTGCAACAGGCTGAAGAAAGGCAATAGTCAAGAAATTGCAAAGTCCCATTGCCGGGTAGCAGGGCCGGCCCGAAGATCCGGGTTGCCCTAGCCAAACTCATGTTTTGTTGTCCCCTTTGTAAAAAAAAAAATAATACTAACAACAAAAAGTAAAAGTAAAAGCAAATAAAATAAATTTACGCAAAGCCATGGAAAGCACCAAATGTACACTAAGCCATGGAAAGTAATTTATGCAAAAATATTTCCTGATTTAAAATAAAAATCAATCTAGAAACTGAAAATTTCTATTACAGTATAGATGCATTATGTAGAGCATAGAAAGCTCACCTTGTCTGCCCCAGTTAGCTTAACTTGGACCCCCTAGTCAACAAACTTTACCAAATCTATAACAGTTTCCATCCGTCCTGACAGTAATAAGTTGGAAATCACATTAAGGTGATTATCCATTCAATCGATAAATAATAATAGAGAGGGAATAACGATCTTCAACTGTACTAGCAACCAATACAGAAAGTATGATCAACATCCACTGAATGTAATCAGACAACTCTATTCTATTTCAAATTTCTCAACAGTGTATTGCTTCCACACCTGACAAGCATCCAAATTTAAAAAAGAATCAAAACATTGAAAGATAAATATTTTCGTTATTGATATGGCTAAAAATGGGGTTAAATCGGAGCCGTCCAAATCGGACACGAATCTTAAAGCCTAGGGGTAAAATGGTAATTTCACCTACTAACGGGTCTGAAATGGGTACTGGATCTCCTCCCCAAAGATCCACTAACCCACGAACGGATCTACCTCAACTGGGTGCGGGTTGCAACCCGCAGCAAACCCGTCCAGCAGGATAGAATTAGGGTTTCTGATTAATCCAAATCAACGGTCCTGATTCATATCTATCCTCTCACTGGGAATTAGGGATTACATTCCTTATCTAAACACAGGGATTACATGCCTAATTTTATCCCATAGGAAGCTATAAATACCCCCCATCCACCACCATTAGGAGGTAATCAATCTGTTGCCAATTTACGTTCTTTCATAACCTTCTCTGATTACTGACTTGAGCGTCGGAGGGTGCATTGCCGGGATCAACCCCGGTGTCCCGTACTTTTTGGCAGGTGAACAGCAGGAGTCAACGGTCAAACTCCGGCAGAACAGATAACAGGTTTGCTATTCAAGTTTTCCAAGAATCTACAAATACTATCTGTTTGCCCCCACACCAGATTTAGCGGTAACAGATTGGCACCGTCTGTGGGAAACAAACGAATAGCAGCCTCCCATCTTCCTGTTGGTCAGATCTTCTCCAGCCATGCCTCCCAGGAAAGTAAGATCCAGAGGGTCCAACCATG